>PISW01010708.1:0-47142 GCA_004023785.1 Mungos mungo
CCCCTTACCCCCTCCCCTCCCCCTTCTCTTCTGTCCTCTCTTCTCTCTCTCCTCTCTCTTGCTTTCTCTGGCATCTCTCTATTGCAAGATCTCCACGCCTCTGTCTCTTTTCCTCTCCTGGCTTTTATTCTAACCTTTCTCTCATTGCTCCTGCCTCTGAGTCTTCAGATCTTTCCCTCTTGGCTCTCTCCCCCCTCCTTCCCCGCTGCCTGCCGCTTCTTTCCAAGTACAACCCAACCGCCACTCTGTGCTAACATATTTTTTTCCTATTTATTCACTGCTTGTTTAAGAATTTGATCTGGGGACAGAGCCTTACCGCAGATTGCTTTTCCTTCCTGAGGCATGAGAGCCTTTGAGCAGCCCTTCCCTTCTGGCCCCAGTGCAGGGAGCAAGGCCAGGAACAGCAGGAGCCCGTCCAGGGCGCCTTGCTGGTGTTTTTGCAGGCACACCACAGAGGGAAGGTCTCTCCGTACGTCCTGTGTCCTGTGTCTCAGACGCAGCGGGGCAGCCAAGAAGAGAAACCCACGGGGCGGTTGTTTGGGAATCCTTCTCAGCACTTTCTTTCTTCTCTCTCCGTTGTCTGACTTTCCACAGAAACCTGCACCTGCCTGGGTATCACGCAGCCAGGCTCTGCTGGAATGCTCTCTGTGAGCTCGGAAGATCCAAGCCAGCCCTCCGCCGCAGCAGGCTTATTCTCCAGCGTCTGTGCACACAAACCTGTCACCTGTAAGCAGTCAGAGGACATGTAAGTAACAAAATGTACGCTGCTGACTGTAAACGCACTAACTCAGAGAGGAAGCGCCCAGAATCAAAGAAGGTTTTAGGAGGAGTGGGGCTGGTCTTGCTCCTGCAGGGGGAGTGGGCTTGGAGTTTGCAGAGGGGGAAGGAGGGTGTCTTCTAAGAGGAACAACAACATGAGCAAAGCCAGACCTTGGGCACTAGCCAGTGTCCAAGGAGAGCAGGAGACTGCCTGGAGGGACAGTGATGGTAGATGCAGGGGTGGGTAGTGGGGGGCTTCCACAGAGTGGAGACAAGGTGTTAGGAACTCCTAGTCTGCTTGAGCAGCTAGAACAAAATACCAAGGCTGCAGGACATAAGATCAACATATAAAAATCAATCTTATTTCTGTGTACACCAGCAGTGACCACCTGGACACTGAAATTAAAAATAAAACACCATTTACAATTGCTAATAATAATAATAATAATAATACCTAGGTATAAAACTAACAAAATACATGTGGGACTTTTATGCTAAAAACTATAAAATGCTGCAAAAGTTCAGAGAAGATCTAAACAAATGTAAAGACATACCATGTTCATGGATTGGAAGACTCCTGTCAGTCCTCCCCAGACTGACAGACAGGTTGAAAGCAGTTCCTATCAAAATCCCACCACGGCTTCTGTAGATGTGACAAGATCATTCCAAAATTGATATCGAAAGGCAAAGAAACTACAAGAGCTAAACGATTTTGAACAAGAATCGTGCAGTGGAGAAACAAAAACAAAGAAAGAAGTAGGCAAACCAAAATAACTGACTCTTCACTATAGAGCATTACCTGATGGTTATCAGAGAGGGGTGGGCAGGAGGAGGGGTGAAGGGGATGAAGAGCACACTCACCATGATGATCACTGAGAAATGTGTAGAATTGTTGTATCACTATATTCTCCACCTGAAACAAATGTAACACTGTACCATTGCTATACTGGAATTAAAATTTTTTAATTAAAAAGTAAGAATCATAAAGTGGGAAGCAATGGTACACCCCATGTCAGTCCTTACTGTATCGCTGCAGGAATCAAGGCAGCAGAGCATTCTCTGCTGAGGGACAAACACAGACGTCAGTGGAAATGAACAGAGAACCCAGAAATAAAACCACATGAAGATTCCTGACTCATATTCCAATTCACTGGAAGACAGAGAGCCTTCTTAGATAAACGGTGCTGGTGCAACGGGTCAGACAAAAATTACTCAGCCCAACCTAAGTCACACCGTATACAAAAGTTAGCTCAAAATGGATCACAGATGTCAAAGAAAGAGAGAGAGAAAGGAAGGAAGGAAGGAAGGAAGGAAGGAAGGAAGGAAGGAAGGAAGGAAGGAAGGGAGGGAGGGAGGGAGGAAGGAAGGAGGAAGGAAAGAAAAAAAAGCTATAAAACTTTCAGAGGAAAACATAGGAGAAAATCTTCAGGACCGAGGACTAGGCAAAGTGTTTCTAGATTTGATACCAAAAACATGATCAAAAAAAGCAAAGAGTGACATAGCAGACATCATTAGATTTAAAACCTTACGCTCCACAAAAGACCCTGTTTAGAGAATGAAAACACAACATGCAAACGGGGAGAAAATATTTGCAAACCACAGATTTGACAACGGACTACTCGCTGTCTAGAACATATAAAGAATTCTCGAAAGCAACCATAAAAAAAATAAAGTTCCAATGAAAAAATGATGAACAAAAAAACCTCAAGGCATTTCACTGAAGAGGATCTACGAACAGCAAATAAACTCAGGAAAAGAGTCTCAGCATCATTATTCATTAGGGAAATGCAAAGTAAAAACCACAGTGAGAGATCACGTTCTCCAGAATTACTGAAATAAAAAACAACAACAAAATCAAATGCTGGCAATGGGGGGGGGGAACTGGGCCGCTCATGCCTTACTGATGCAGACAGAAAACGGCGCAACCACGCTGGAGAGGAATTTGGCATATTCTTAAACAAAAACTAAATATGCGATGATCCAGTAATTACCCTGCTAGACATTTATCCCAGAGTAAGAAAAACTTAGTCACGTGTTTAAAAAAAAAGAGCATACAAATGCTTTATAGTTGCTTTCTCTGTAACGCCCCGACTGGAAACGATCCAGACGTTCTTCAAGGAGGAGCCACAAATGGCGGTTCATCCAGACGTGGAAGATTACTCATCCTCCCCCCCCCCCGCCCCCACCAAGAAAAGGATCTGCTCATACACACAGCAACCTAGATGAATCTCCAAAGATTTACACCGAGTGAAAATAGTCTAGTCCCGAACTGTGGCACACGGTGTGATTCCGTTTAGACAGGGTCCTCGAAGTGACAAGACTGTGGATGGAGAACAGATCGGTCGCCACCAGGAGTTGAGGTAGGAGTCGGGGCGGCCGTGGGCATGGCTGGCAAGGGCCTCCGGAGGGTCCATCCTGGCAGCAATGGGCACATCCTCACATCAGCGTCCTGGCTGTGATGCTGGACTGCAGTGCCGCAAAGTGTTACCACAGAGAAAGTCAGGGGGGCGCTGGGTCTCTCTCCATTATTCCCGAAAGTTCCACATGTGCCGCACACTTTTGTGCTAAGAGCTGCAGGTCCGGAAAGTCAACAGGGAGATTTTACGTTCAGGGGGCGGAGAAACGGCTTCTTGGGCTCGTGATCTGCAGCCACAGACACACGCACAACTGCTGTCCTGTTACAGACGCGCCAGAACGTGAGGAAGGTGGAGAAGCCTCGACTGAGGACATTGAGAAAATCCTCACTCCCAAGTGAGCCTTCTTTAAGCTCATCATGAAAATTATGAAATAAGAGGTGAAATCGGATCGCTTCTCTGAGATTAAAGATCAGGATACGGTACAGTATTTCAGGACTGTTCAGTACAATAAATCCAGGAAGGGAAGCCCCGGTGGCGGTGGCAGTGGCGGTCACCCCGGAGCGGCCTGTCAAGGAGCGGGGTGGACGCGGGTGGGTGAGGAGAGCGTCTGGTGTCAGCTCCGGAGGCCAGCCGCTGGCCTGACTCTGCGTGGGGGACAGAGGACAGTCCCCCAGGGCAGCAGCCTCAGGTCGGACCCAGGCCGGGCAGAAGTCAGCTGCGGGGCACTGGGGAGGGCCGTCCCCCCTGTGTCTGGGACCCGCGTGTCACAGGCACTGCGCCCGAGCCAGAGGCCCCGGCTGGGATGGCGCCGGCAGCGGGCTGAGCGCCATGCATGGCCGGCCTTCAGGGAGGACAGCAGGTGAGCGTGACTACAGCGTCACCACGCACAACTGCTGTGTCCACCCCAAGCCCACACGTTGTAGCCTGAGCCCCATCGTGATGGCTCTGGGAGGTGGGGCCTTTGAGAGGCGACGGGGTCCGAGGTGGAGCCCCCATCAGGGTGAAAGAGACCCAGAAGGCCCCCGCCCACCCTCCGTGTGACACAAGTAGGAGGAGGTCACCGTCCTCTGGACCAAGAAGAGGGTTCTCACTGACACCAAACCTGACGTCCCGCCCCCAGAAGAGTGAGGGACGGAGGTCTGCAGCTCACCAGGCACCTCCTCACACTTCCCTTCAAAATTCTCTCCCTGCGTTGACGACCTCGGTTCTCTCTGCACGTCTAGTTAATACTCCCCGATCTGATGAGCGCCTAGCCCTGTTCAGGTGTCCTAAGATACGGCTGAAGCGCAAAGAAGCAGGAGACCACATGCCCGCCCTCAGGAATCAAAAATAGAGACTCACAGAGAACCAAGCCCAAACACGACGCTCTGAGTTGGGAGGTTGTGTGGTTACAACTCAGCTAGTATTTAGGGTTTAGAGAGGACAGAACGCCTCAGCACTTAGAATCCTAGTTAGAGTAATCAGGGGAGGCTTCCTGGAGGTGGTGAGGCCCGAGTGAGTCTTTGAATGACGGGTTCAGAAGACGGAGGATGAACCTCTAGGTGGGACGCCCAGCATGAAGTCAGTAATGAACTCGGAGTTAGCTCTAGGTGTGGCGGGTGGTCCCTTCTCGGCCCCACTAGCGCACTCTACTCAAATAGCAGATGGTGGGATTTCTGCAGCCCACCAAGTGCCAGGCACCTTACATAAATTAACTCACTTAGTTTTTGCAACAAACCTCATCATTCCCCCCAGTTCCCAAATAGGAAAATCCGGGCCAACAGAGCTTAGTGAACTTTTCTAAGATCACACAGCAGAGTGGCCAGGGGACTCCAACCTGGGCCTGCAGGAGCCCTTCCATGGGACCCACTGTCCCCCCAGCCGTGGCAGCCAGCTTCCCTTTGTGCTCTGCCAGACGTCTCTTGGGGTAAAGACTTTTCCCCGACCCCAGCCATACTTCCTCCTCCAGGAAGCCCCTCCTGACCACTGTTTGGCTACACATGCTCACTACTCCCTTGGGGTTACAGCTCCCTGAGGTCACCACGCATCTTGTGATCAAAAGTGTCTTTAAATAAACATGGGGGGGTGGCACCAGGGTGGCCAGTCTGTTAAGTGTCCGACTTTTGCTCTTGGCTCAGGTCATGATCTCGCGGTTCGTGAGTTCGAGCCCCGAGCCCCGCGTTGGGCTCTGCACTGTCAGTGAGGGATTCTGTCTCTTTCCCTCTCTCTCTGCTCCTCCCCAACTTGTGCTCTCTCTCTCTCTCTCTCTCTCTTAAACTTAAAAATGAAATTTTAAAAATTAATTACCATTGGCAGCGGCTCCCCCCAGGGCAGGGGCAGGAGAGGCACAGGGAGACTTTGGGGGGTGCAGCTTACTTATGTTCGTGACCTTGTTTTGGGCGCTGGTTTCGTGGGCGCACGCACGTGTCAAAATGCCCGCTTGGAATATCTTCCGCGTCGTGTCGATTATACCTCAACAAGGCTGCTCCAGAAAGTTCTAACTCTGGGCTGTCTTACTCCAAAAGACCCCCAAAATTATGATGGTCAGGAGATTTCGTCCGTGGCCCAGGGGACGGGTGGGCCGTGTGCACGGGGCCCCGCTCCTCAGGCCTGAGCCGGGAAGGGCGTCCCCCGCGCCCCGGCACCTGCCTCGCGCACAGACGTGCCAGGCCCTGTGACCCCGGCTGTGCCGCAGGGACGTTTCTGGAACCCAGCCCGCTCCTGCTATCTGTCCTTCAGACCAGGTGTGCGCGGGCCCCACCCGTCTTCCAACAGATAAGGAAGTAGAGCCGGAGGCAGAAAAGGCCATAAACCTTCAGCACCTGTGCGTGAAGGCAGAGAATACTAATTTCTTCCTTTTCTGGCTGACTCAGGACAAAACCTGGTCTGAGGCTCCAAGCCATCACGGCCCCCCACCCCCGCCCCAAATGCCCTCTCGCCAGCCCGTGCACGCACGGCTGCCCCGCTTGGCCTGCCAAGGGCTCACAGGCCTCTCACACAGCCAGGGTGGCCAGCAGCGAGGGGCCTTTCCTTCTGGCCTACGCCCGTTTCCTTCGGCACAGCTGGGCTCAGTTATCCTGGATTATGCGCATGAGGACCATCATTCTTAGGACAAAGACGTGATTCTTCCCTGCAACGGCCTTGTTCCTCGTGCTGGGGGGATAAATTAATACTCTTGGGTTAACCCTGGTTGCAGGGCTGCCATGTTCGATGTTCCAAGTTGTGCACTGCACGACTGAGGAGCTACCGATTGCACAGTGACCTACCAGGAGGGACGCGTGACTTAAGGGGAACACCCAAATCATAACATGGATCTCCCTTTGCTGCAGACGAGGGGTTAGGGACAAGCACACTTGTCCACTCCGGTGGCTAATGACAAGTGGTGTAGGACATGAGGCTGAGCCCAGGTTGAGTTCAGAGCGAGCTGGTGGCGGCCCCAGCCTAGCCAGGAAGCAGCTGTTTGACCTCGGGCAGAAACCCTGCGTGCCGTCACTCCCCACAACATAAAACCTGCCCCCAAGTCCTGTGGAAAGTGTGTGATTTAAGTAGTGGGCACCATTACTTCCAGGATTAAAACCCAGCCGGACTGAAACAGCACAGAGGTGTCCCTGGCTGGATCTTCCCGCAGCTCTCTGCTGCGAGAGAGAAGATGGGGACCAAGGGAGGCCTCCAGGACCGGGGCACGGAGGAGAGGCCAGGTGGGCCGGTGTTACCGACAGGCTCCGCGAGGAACCCGTGCCCGGGCCCCGTCCCACCTGTGTTCTGTTTCCTCGGCGCTCGGGCTCAACAAGGAGGCTCCCTGCGGGTCGAGTGGGGCCCGACCTCCTCGGCCCGCTGTCCTGCCCCTCCTTCTGGGTGAGGACGCGAGTGGGCCTTCCCACCTGGGTTAGCTAGGTTCCTCGGGAGGGCCCGGCTGGGCCAGCCCTGCTGCCTGAGTTCGAGAGGGGACAGAGACCTCAGAGCCTGCGGTGGGGACAGGAGGCAACGGGGCAGGGACAAGAAGCCCCCGGCGAGCCGGACCCAGGGGTTGAGGCTGGCTCTCGTGGTCGCTGATTGGAACCCAGCGACCTGGCTGGTTGATTCCCTCCACCGCCCGGGGAGGTTGTGGGACTCTCCGGAGGCCCCACGGGTAAGTGCCTCCTCCCCGCGCCCCATGCCCATACTTTTTCCCTTGGCCGTGGCTGTGCCCCAGAGCCCTGGCCTGGCTCAGCCTGCCCGGTCCCCGAAGCAGGGACCCTCCAGGCCTCCGATGGGCTCAGCCCCTGGACGCTCCCCAACCTTGAGGAAAGCAAGGTCACCTTCCCCGGAAGCTCCCACCTCTGCTCCTCCTCCAGCGCCAGGCGCTGGGCCTGCTGCAGGGGTGAGTCAGCGCCTCCCACGTGCTGCACTCCACACACCCCCGCAAGTCACACACCCGCGTGCCCCACTCTTAGGACCACTGAGGCCCAGGGGCACGCCTAGCCCGGCCCCCTGCTTGAAACAGCCTTTGCACCGGCAGGGGTGAAGCCAGGTGGGCAGACCTCCCAAAGGGCCTTCTCTGTGCCGCGTCTCACAAAGGCCACACTGTGGCAGCCAGGCTGAGGTAACAGCGGTGGCCGGGCTAGGAAGCCAGAGACCCTATTACCTCCTCCCTGGCTGACTTCTGAGCGTGAGGCAGCTGTGGCAAGTTAGCAGGCCGGAGGGGCAAGGCCAGTGGGGTCGGACGCCCCCCATATGCCCTCACCCTGATCCCCAGAAAGGACGGGGGCAGAGGGGACCCTCAGATGGGACTACGTTTAAAATCTTGACATGAGGGAATGACCCTGAATCATGTGGGGGGGGGGGGTCCGTGTGATCACAGGGTCCCCGGACGCCCGCTTCCTGGTTCTCAGGCCTGGGGGGCGGAGGAACACCACCGGCTCCTCTGCTCAGCAGTGGGGGCTCACAGAAGGCAGAGGAATCAGAGGAAGGCGTCTGAGCCGCAGGCGGCAGAGGGAAGCCTCCAGAAGGGATCAGCCCACCCACACCGGGCTCCAGGCCTCTGCCCTCCAGCCTCACGCGGGAAGACGCGGGTGTGCTCTAAGCCACCTCTGAGTGTGTGGTCGTTTGTTACCGCATTTCTTGCCACATTAGAAAAGTCTTAGGAAATCAGAACGGAGTCAGGTGCCCCGGAGAAGATGCTGGGCCTGTCTCAGCAGCTCAGGCTGCCCCCAAAAACACAAGACCGGGGGGCTCACAGCATGCATTTGCTCCTCGGTCTGGAGGCTGGAGGTCCGAGAGGGGGGCACCTGCAGGCCTGGTTTGCTCTGAGGCCTCCCTCCTTGACCCGCGGACGGTGCCCCCCTGTGCACACCCTCCCGTGTCCCGTCCTCCTGTCCCCTCGCAGGGACACCAGTCAGACTGGGCCTCCTGGTCACTTCGGCTCTTCTGCAGACACGGTCACGGGCTCAGGGGCTGGGGCTCGGGCTGCAGCGTGTGACTCTGGAGAGGGGCAGCCCCTGGCTTGCCTCGCTCCCATTGGGATCTCCCTCTCTCCAAAGCTTCTGGGCCTCCGGAGGGCCCATCCGGAGCTGAAGCCGTCACAGCCGATGGAACTGGGTGCAGCTCGCCTGGAGACCCGGCAGGTGAGGCCAGGGAGGCATCTGACGGCGGGGGGGACCCGAGGACCCCTGAGGAAGGACTCACGGTAAGGACAGGTGGACACAGGCGCCAGGGGTGGAGGAATTCAGTTTCTCTTCCAGGCCAGGCCCCCACAGCCTCCTCTGCTGGGCCTCGCAGGGCCCCCGGGGGTGGGGGAGACCAGCAAACAGGAGGCCCGGCTCAGCGCAGCAGTGGAGGGTGCTGGGCCTTATGCTGGTAGGACCCCACGTGTCCCCCGGGAAGGAGGCTGTTCCCAGAGCCACCTGGCCTGCCTCTGACTCACCTGACACACCTGCCCCAGGCAGGACCATCAGAAGTGACTCAGAGCCTCCTCCGGAGCTCCTGCCTCCTCCAGGCCGGGCGGAGCCCCTCACCCCCACCATCTGCCAAGGTCCTGGTCCCCCCCACCCCCTCCGGCTGATTCCCTGACTGGAGAAGGTTGGTTACAAATACTCATGTAGCTACAAAATTGCTGTGTGGCTAAAAGGTAAAAAAGAGGAATGTGTCGCATCCCTCCTGAGGCTGCGGGAGCCCGGAGAAAGGCTGGGAGGTAGAGAGGGGCCAGGGGCCTGGGACCCCAACCTCGGAAGGGGGGGCTCCAGCTGGTGCCGGCGAGTCTGAGGCGGGGACAAGCTGCTCACGCCGGCCCGCTGCCTCTTAGACCCTGAGTATTTCTGTAGCATCTTCCTAAGAACATAGTTCACGTTCACAGTGAAGGAAACACCTTCTTTTCCGGTCCCTTCACCCAGCCTTTCCAGCAGACCTTGGCAAGGATGAGAGATCGGGGCTCCCATCAGAGGACTCTAGAACCCATGTCTGACCTTTCCTGTCTTCTGCGGCTTTACCTTGTGTGATGGTTAATTGTCTGGGTTCGTGTGATGGGCCCGAGGGGTGCCTAGATCTCCTGGTAGAACGTTCCTTCTGTGACGTCTGTGCTTCTGGAAGAGATGAGCACCCCAGTGCCGCGGGCCTCACCCAGGCCTCTGAGCGCCTGACAGGACAAAATGTGGAGGAAGGAGAGAGTCACACTCTCTGCTCTGGCCGGACATCCGCCCGCCCCTGCTCTAGGATATCTGCTCTGGCTCTCGGGGTTCCCGCATTCAGAGGGCAAATTCTGAGACTTCTCAGCTTCCACATCTTTGCAAGCCAGTCCCTCAAAAATGAATGTCTTCCTATTTATCTATAGATGGTATCCGTTCAGTTTCTCTGGAGAAATCTGCTTGATAAAGCAGCAGGGGCTCCCTTGGGTCTGGCGTCCCCTCGCTGTGGCCAGGAGGCTGAGCATCTGCAGGACTTGGGGTTTTTAAGTGTGCTTCTCAGGGCTGGATCCTGTGGGACGGGATTGGCAATTCATTGCCGGCATTTGATGAGGCTCCTAGGAGACCGTGGGCATTCCCATTCTTACCCACATCTCTGAACGGGCCGGGGCCCCCTGGCCCTGAGACTCCACTCGGGGTGTGAGATCACTCGGGGTGGTGGCACCAGGCCAGCGGGTGGGGCCAGGACCGCGTAATCCTGCAGCTGTCCGGCACAGGTTTTGAGGAGCCTTGTTTTCAGACGAGACTGTCCAAACTCCCTTTATAGAAAAGTCCAGAAAAGATGGTTTTCCTGCTGGGTGAATCAGAGGCCCAGCGGGAACCGGCACAACCCCCAACTAGGATAACGGAGGAGGGTGTGATGCGGGGCTGGCTCTGAAGCCGGTATACACAGACAGAGTGGAGAGGCCACGGGCTGAGGCAGCGCGCCCCCCTCGGCGGCATCAGAGACCCCAAGCTGCTGGGAGGGCAGTCAAGGGGGGGAGGAGAGAGAAACCTGGGGCGTCCTCTGCCCAGTTTTTAATCGGATTGTTTGTCTTCCGTTGGTGGCTTATAGACATTCTTTATGTATGGTGGGTACTAACCCCTTATCAGAGACGTCGTTCGCAAATTATCTTCTTCGATTCAGTGGATTGCCTTTTGTTGATTGTTTCCTGGCTGAGCAGAGCCTTTTTATCTCCATGAACTCCCGGCAGTTCATTTTTGCTTTCGTGTCCCTGGCCGCAGGAGACCCGCCTAGAAAAATGGTTCTAAAGCCAAGGTCAAAGAAATGACTGCCCGTTCTCCTCTAGGATGTTTATGGTTTCACATCCCGCATGTAGGGCTCTAATCCATGTTGAGTTTATTTTCGGGTACGGTGTAACAAAAGCGCGGACTTTCATTCTTTTGCATGAAGGTGCCCAGTTTCCCCAACACCATTTGTTAAAGAGACTTTTTCCCATTGCGTCTTCTTGCTTCCTTCCTCATACGTTAATTCACCAAACTGATATAAACATGGATTTCTTTCTGGGCCCTCCATTCTGTCCCATCGACCCCTTTGTCTATTTTTGTGCCCGTCAGCGTCTGCCGTCCTGATTTGTAGTCGATCTCAAAATCCGGAACTTCCAGCGCGGTTCCTTCTTCATTGCTTTGGCTATTTGAGGTCCTTTGTGGCAAACAGACACATGAAAAGATGCCCAGACTCACCAGGGGAATGAAAATCAAAACCACAATGAGATCATCAGCTCACCCCAGTCTAAAGAGCTAGAATCAAAAAGACAAGAAACAACAGGTGTTGGCAAGGATGCGGTGGGCGGGGGGGGGGGGGGCCTCCTGCCCTTGGTGGGGGTGCAAACTGGGGCAGCCAGTGTGGAAACCAGTATGCCGTTTCCTCAGAGTTAAAATACAGAACTACCCTGTGATCCAGCAGTGTATGTACGCAAAGGAGATGAAAATACTAATTTGAAAAGACACTGTGGAAACAGCACCGTCAGTGTCCATCCGCTGAGGAACGGATGAAGACGTTGGCGTATATGTCCACAACGGGCTATTATTCAGTCAAAAAAGAATGAAATATTGCCATTTGCAATGATGCGGATAGAGCGAGTATTATGCTAAGCGAAATAAATCAGAGAAAGACAAATACCCTATGATTTCACTCATGTGTGGAATTTAAGAAACAAAACAAACGAAGAAGCAAAGAAAAAAAAGACAAAAAACCAGACTCTTAAATACAGAGAACGGACTGGTGGTCGCCATCGGGGAGGGGAGAGGGGGGCCCAGATGAAGGGGATTAAGAGCACACTTCTTACTGCGAGCCCTGAGAAATGTCCAGAACTGTTGGATCATTACGCTGTACGCCTGGAACTAATTTAACGCTGCCTGTTAACTACCCTTGAATAATAAATAATAATGAAGGTCAGGGAGATGCGTGCTGGGGAGGGACATGGAGCTAATACCCTCCTCCCCATGAACTCCTGCTGGGGCTCACCCTTGCCGGCCCCGCCCAGGAGGCAGAGTGAGGGGTCCACGTCAGCCCGTGCAGCCCGGTGTTGGTGAGGGCGCAGGCTGAACCTGGAGGGGACGTGGAAGGCACCAGGACACCAGAGACGCCTGGTCCCCCTGGAGAACACCTACCTTCCTGGAAAAGACACCCCTGGAAAACGGTGACTCCCTCCAAGGAGAACCTACGGGCTCTTACTCCGAGAGGCCCGATGGACACAGGCCCGAGCCCCGAAAGGAAATCTAGGGTGACAAGGGTGGTTTTAGGGTGTGAGAATGATTTGGGCCCTTCTGTAGAGATGCACGTACCCTCCGAGACCCAAATGAGGGTTGAGAGACAGGCTTACTGCTTCTCTCTCTCCGGCAGACTCTCTGAGGAAACTCGGGAACTTTGACTGAAAGCCAAATCTGAGGGGGGCACCTGGTGGCTTGGTTAGTTAAGGATCCGACTCTTGATTTCAACGCAGGTCATGATCTCACGGTCTGTGAGACTGAGCCCCATGTTGGGCCTGTGCTGACAGCAAGTGGAGGCTGCTTGGGATTCGTTCTCTCTCTCTCTCTCTCTCTCTCTAAATATTTTTAAAAATAAAAAAGCCAAATCTGAGATGATTCAGGGAGGCCGGCCACTGGCCTTGCTCTGTGCAGCGCTGCTGAATTTCTTCCTAAGGACCCACGGCCCCTGCGGCCCCTCTTCTGTACCACATCCAGAGCTGTAAGTGACGCAGGCCCCATAATTTACGGGGCTCAGCTCCCCCCTCCCCCGCCCTGGAGGTGGTTTTCCTCCAAAACTACTTTTTCTCCAGCCAGCCCTCCACCCTCGCAGAGCGATGGACTCACCCCAGAAGGAGCCGTCCCAAAGCCCTGGTCTGCGTGGCTCTGGCCTGGGGTTAACATGACCCCGGCCCCCCAGCCCTTCCCCCCAAGACTCCACAGAGCACGCTTGGCCTGCCCTTCAAGAGCAGGGGTCTGGACAGGCCACGTATCAGCCTCCCCTGGGCCAGCGAGCGGGTCGGAGCCGAGCCCCAAAACTACTCAGTTCCAAAGCAAAAACAGCCCTACAGGAAAATTCATCAGGCTCGGCTCCAGGCCAGCCAGTTAGAAATGGGCTCCGGGCCCTCGGAGGCTCACGCAGATCACTTCTGCTAATTAAACAAATATTTTTCCAGATTTTTCCGTGTTTCCTCTGCAAGCTGGCCGCCGGGGCCGTGCCCTGGGAGGCAGCAGCTGAGCGGGGAGAGCAGATGGAGATTTGGAGGCGCTGCTCACGTGTGATGAGCAGTCGGGTTGAGTCCAAACAGAAAGACGGAGGAGGGAGGGACCGCGGCCTCTGAGTCACAGCGGGCGTGTAAATGCCTGCTCCCCGGCGCACACAGCCGAAGCACGATTCCAAATTCGGAGGCTGGCGTGTAGCGTTTGTTCCTACCCAGGAGGACGCATGGGGCAGCTGACCAAGTTGCTTGGAAGGAAGAACTTGACCACACGGGCTCGAGGTGTCCAAGGGGCAGCGGTCTGTGGGCTGAGCCCCTCCGGGAGTGCAGTGAGCTCAGACTCGCCCACCTCCCCGACCACCTTCGCCCCAGCGCGATGCCCCCACATCACGTGTTCGCACAAGGTCAGGACACGCAGGACTTGGGGAAGCCGGCCAGGAGCGGGGACACCGGGCTGGAGGAGTCAGGCCTGCACGGGGAGCAGAATCTTCCAGCAGGCGGTTTGTCCCTCCCCCAGCATCCCAAAGACCCCGTGGCTGGAACTGCTCAGCAGGGTGCAGCCTCCCATGGCCTGCGCCCCCCACCCGCCCAGCAAACCCTGGGCCCTTCTAAACCAGGGACTGCTGGCCAGTCTCAGAAACGGGGCTCTCCCCCCGCCCAGAGGGTCCCTGCAAACCGCCAGCCAGGCCTGGGTGCACCTGAAGGCCCAGCCCCGCTCCAGGAAGTGCCTAGGAATCGATGCATCACGCCTCTCCCCTGCTGAACCCCAGGCTCTTGTCTATGCCGTCAGAAGCGTGGGCTGCGAGAGCAGCAGCTGCTTTTTAAAAAAATGTTTTATTTATTTTTGAGAGAGACAGCGTGAGCAGGGTAGGGCAGAGAGGGAGACACAGAATCCAAAGACAGGCTCCAGGCTCTGAGCTGTCAGCACAGAGCCCGATGCAGGGCTTGAACCCACAAACTGCGAGATCATGACCTGAGCGGAAGCCGGAAGCTCCATCGACGGAGCCCCCTAGGCGCCCGAAGAGCAGATTCTTTTTAGCCACGATTCTCTTGCTAGGCCAAATCGTAAAGCACAGCAGATGCGCTCCAGGCAAAGAGGGACTGGGAGGGACCCCCCACGGACCCCCAGGTGTCTGGGAAGCCCAGTCAGAAAATGCTGGGCTAGCAGATTCCTACAGGGCCCTGCACCCCAGGAACGTTACCCTGGGCTTCCTCGGGGACCCCACACCTAAAATATCCCCCTCCCGCCACCCCACCACCCAACACACCTGGAACAACACGCCATTCGATAGCTGTGCGTTCCCTCTTTCCGGATCATTCTGATGCAGGTAATCTGAAGCACCAGCCATTGCTTCAGAGTTCAGACGACATTATTATGTTAATGAGCCAGTTCTATGCCAAAGGGCCCCCTCCCCGAGCTGTGATGGGGACCACCCTACTCCAACTGAGAAATGGTAAAACCGCAGTTTTTAAATTTCAAAAGAAACGTGTCAAGTTTATAGACCACTGATTCCCTGGAGAAATACATTACAAAGGAGGGGAAAGCATCCCCCCCTTTTCCCCTCCAAGTCAAGGCCTCGAGACAAAGCACCGAAGCACCGTGGAAGGACAGACTGTGGCAGCCTCGGCCGGCGTCAATGCCCTGCAGGGGAGAGGGCACTGGCCTGGCAGTGCGTTCCCTGGGGCCCCAAAACACAGGGCTGTGTGAATATGAACGCCTGCTCTTCTCGGCTCCTGCTACCTTCCTGAAATAAAGGGTTACCCCCGCCCCCCACGCTGACCTCACAAGGCTGGGAACCAAGCCGTAAAGATTCAGATGCCCCCCTGGTGACGTCTGGTGGCTGAGCTCCCTTGGAAGCCAGAGCAGTCAGGGTTGGGTCACAGTCAGAACTTCCAATCCACGGGGACGGGGGGTCTGAGGTCTCCTCAAGTTGCTTTCAGCCTAGTAGGACTGGCAGGAAGCATCAAGTCTGGTGTCACACGGCTGTGCAGACTGCTTGAACACTTCTGGTGACGGGGAGCTCCCTACCTAGATTTGGAAGAAGATCCCAGAAATTAGGAAGTCCTCCCTTACAGGAGCCCAGACCCTCTTCGGCTGCCGTGCACACCCCTTGGGGCCTCCACTGGGCCTCCCACCGAGGGAAGCCTCCAGCGGCCCCCCGTTGCCTGCTGCCCACGCCGCACCGGCACCTCCCCGGGTGAAAAGTCCCATCTCACATGAGAGGAACGTCCCGGCATTATGCGGACGCGGGTGTCGTGCGGGCTGGACACTCGCTCCTCTGCCAGCCAGACCTTCCCCGGCTCGGCTCTGGAGCGTCTCCGCTCCTCGCACGTCCTGTTCGAGGCCCAGGGGAAGCTGCGGTCGGCCGCCAGACAATGCATCAAAGGCAGCTTCTTTTCAAAGCAGAGATTGTCTTGTTACTCTTCCGGAACAAATGCAACCTCGCCTTCCAGAAGGAAATCTCAGCCTGAAGGGCCCTCTCCCTCCCCGAGATCACATCACTGATCCCAGGGCCTGCTCTGTGCACCACGCCTTTCCCATATGCTCTCTCTCCCCGGAGACTCTGCGCACACCGAGCGGGCCTCCTCCCTTCCCCGCAGGGCCCTCCCCGGCCCGCGCTCCGACTGCAGGCTAAGGGAGGTCGCCCCTCTCCAGCTGTCTGCGGGCCAGGGGCAGGGGCCGGGGGCAGCGGCCAGCATCAGCCTGGCAACCTCTCTGCTGCTCTTACTCTTCCCACAAGCCAGGAGGGTGCCGCAGAAGGGCAGGCTTGTTTGGAAGGAAGACTGGTCCTGGGTGCAGCGGCGTGCGGCCGAGGGGGGCCCCGGAGCAGCAGACGAGAGACTGGCCGGAGCAGGGTCACCCACATGAGGGATGCAGCTGGGCTGGGCCCCGTGTGTGTGCTGGGGGTCCTCCAGGGGACAACGCACCCCCCGGAGGCCAGCCATGGGGCCTGGGGCCAGAAGGTCACTCCAGGCCCCCAGTTGCAGAGCTGGGCCCACTCGTGCGGGTCTGGAACATTGCCCTTGCGCACGTGAGGTCCGTGACCAGTGCTGCAGCCGCCTCCCAGTGGGGGCAGGGCACGAGGTGTGCTGGCTGCCTCCTTGGGAGGGGACCCCTGGCCAGAAAGAAGGCGAGGGGGCAGTCTTCGCGGAGCCCCAGGAGGAAAGAGCACTGACCGCCCTGCACACCCATCTCGAATGCCACCTGTCCATGCAGAGACCCCACGCCGTTCCTCAGGGGGAGACGCTCTCTCTAGGGCCCTTCCAGCAGCAGGCTTCCCGCACGGGCTGTCCCCCACGTCCGTGAGCGCCCAGGTGCCCTGGACAGGGAGAGGGTCCGGCACAAAGAGCGTGCTCCAAAATACTTCCCGGGTTTCTTTCTTTCTTTCTTTTATAGTTTATTGTCAAGTTGGTTTCCATGTAACACCCAGTGCTCTTCCCCACAAGTGCCCTCCTCCTTGACCATCACCCCTTCCCCTTTCCCCCCCTTCCTCCTCCCCCTTCAGCCCTCAGTTCATTTTCAATATTCAAGGGTCTCATGATTTGCATCCCTCTCTCTCCCCAACTCTCTCTCCCTCCTCCGCTTCCCCTGGTTCTCCATTAGGTCTCTCTTGTTTTCCTGCTAGACCTATGAGTGCAAACATATGGTATCTGTCCTCTGCCTGGCTTACTTCACTCAGCATGACACCCTCGAGGTCCATCCACTTTCCTACAAATGGCCATATGTCATTCTTTCTCATTGCCATGTAATACTCTGTTGTGTATATATACCACATCTTCTTGATCCACTCATCAGGTGATGGACATTTAGGCTCTTTCCATGTTTTGGCTATTGTTGACAGTGCTGCTATGAACATTGGGGTACATGTGCCCCTATGCATCAGCACTCTGGTTCCCTTGGGTAAATCCCCAGCAGTGCCATTGCTGGGTCATAGGGGAGTTCTATGGATAGTTTTTTGAGGATCCTCCACACTGTTTTCCAGAGCGGCTGCACCAGTTTACATTCCCACCAACAGTGCAGGAGGGTGCCCGTCTCTCCACACTCTCGCCAGCATCTATAGTCTTTTGATTTGTTCATTTTAGCCACTCTGACTGGTGTGAGGTGGTATCTCAGTGTGGTTTTGATCTGTGTTTCCCTGATGATGAGTGACACTGAGCATCGTTTCATGTGCCTATAGGCCATCTGGATGTCCTCTCTGGAGAAGTGTCTGTTCGTGTCTTCTGCCCATTTCCTCACTGGGTTATTTGTTTCTCGGGTGTGGAGTTTGGCTGAACTGAGTCGCACACGAGGAGCCCGCTGCCCGGGGACAGCTCTGGCAGCTCCAGCGCCCTGGCCTCAGCCAGCTCTGTCCGTTGTCCTCTATAAGCCACGTGGCCGTCCGGTCTGAAAGCCCGTCTCGGAGAGGGGAGAGACGCTGGAGAATACAGTTATGTTCGCGGGCTTCTGTCTTCGGGCTCAGAGAAGTAACGATGATACAGTCCCTGACTCCCTTCCAAGGGCTCCTTATATGGAGGGAGACTCTTCTCACAGCTGTAAGTCACGTGGCCGTCCCCTCCAGGGACGCGCCTCTGGGGGGTGCCTAATGTTACCTCGAGAGTATGGTGTTAGCAGATCCGTTAGCCTGTGGGCCCT
This sequence comes from Mungos mungo, assembly GCA_004023785.1. Taxonomy (NCBI): domain Eukaryota; kingdom Metazoa; phylum Chordata; class Mammalia; order Carnivora; family Herpestidae; genus Mungos; species Mungos mungo. The sequence continues at coordinate 17,852 of PISW01010708.1, forward strand.
CCACAGTTAGGCACCTACCGTCGTGTCTGTGAACTTGTGGTCTTTGATCAAGTGCCTTGGGCTTTTTCACCCTCTTCCGCCACCTCTGGGTAACGTGGACCACGTAAATATCTAATCAAATTGTGCTGCATGGGAATTGCAAGTACGAATGACGTCATCGCCTTCATAAGAAAAACCGTACTGACCTTGATCCTGTGGCCATGCCTCCATCCTCCAGACTCACGCACGGTGCCCTCTTGGCACACACACGTGTACACACACACAACTTCCCCACTCACACATGCGCGCGCGCACACACACACACACACGCCTGCGCGCACACACATGTGCACACACACGCACACACAACTTCCCCACACGTGTGCGCGCGTGCACACACGTGCACGGACACGCACGTGCACACACGCATGCACATACACGCGCACATGCGTGTACACACCCACGCACGCACACGCGCACGCACACCCATCTGGAGAGCGCCAGCTGCGAGTCCTCTCAGGGAGGAAACTGTGGAGAAACTGGATGTGTAAACCCCACCCCGTGTTCTCTGGGCACTCCCTGAAGCGCACCTTTCCCAGGGGCTGGAGAAACTCACAGGCAGCTCGGCCGAGTCAGGCGTGCGCGTCCATAAACACCTTGTCCTCAGGCCAGCTTCTAAATTAACTGCAGTTGTGGGGGGGAAAATGCAAGGAATTATTAACTATAAACAATGACACATAACCAGAACCAACGGGCAGGACTTAAAGGGGAGAGTTGAGCTTTCTTCTAAAATCACATCTGGTGTTCCGGGCAGACCTCTAGCTCAGCTGCTTCAGGGTCTTGCCTGGAACAGATCCGAGTCCTTGCCTCTCTGTCTCGGTGCTCCTGGCTTTGTCCCCCGGCCACGTGTGCGAGACAGGAAAACGTCCACGTGGGCGCTGGGGGTGGGGGCGTGACCGCAAGGTCGGGGAGTCGTAGGTTGTTCTTGTCCGGAGATGCTTTGAAGACAAGTTGGAAATGATTTTCCGAGAGATTTAGATGCCTTGAAAGAGACATGATCTATTTTATTTATAACAGTCTTGCGGGCCAAGCAATCCATCAATAGCTGTTTATGGAGAACAGTTAAGACCTAAAACTAAAACTGAGTATTGTCTATGTGTTCCAAACTGGCTTAGGATACGGTTCCTAGAGGCGAGGAGCAGGGGACCCGGCCACGGCTGGTGCGGGACGGGGTCCAGCCTTGACACGTCCTGCGGGCTGTATCGCTCTGGGCAACTTATCCCACACTTGAAGTCTGCTTTCCTCATCTGTGAAATGGGGATAGCAGCTCCTGCCTCAGGGGCTGCGGAAGAGGAAATGAGGAGGTCCCAAGGGGCCTGGCACAGGCAGGTTCTTCAGGAAGATGGGGTACCACTGTTATCTGTAAAATAACACCCCGAGGCACCATGGGACACAAGGTACGTGGCAGAGCCCATAAACTCCGGGAAGCTCGAGAACCCCGCTGGGCAGGGATCAGGGCAGTACTGAGTCTCTGGAGGAAGATGTTCTTGGAGGAAAATGCTGAGCAGGATCCACTGTTCTAAAGGTCTGGTCAAGAGCCTGGACATTAAACATCCCAAACAGGACCCTCCCTCTTCTTGGGCTTGGTCTATTCCAGTCTTGGCCAGATAAAGGGTGCGGTTCGGGGCCGTCTGCTTCCATTCTGCCGGCCTGCCTTCCATCCTGGACCCGCCTCGCACTGAGCGACTCCCGGCGAGAGGGTCTTGTCGCCGTGCTCCCAGGGTGAGGCTACGGAGCACCTCCAGTGACCTGAGAGCAAGATATGGGACAGAGAACCGAGAACCACCGCCTTTTCTGCCAGGCGAGGGTGAGCTGGGAGGGCCAAGGGCAGACTGGGGGCACTACAGAGCCACGTCCCACGGTTGGCATTCATTCGACGCACCCATCCCCACCATGCGGCTGGCCTTGGCCCAGATCTGGGGGGAAATGCAAGCAGACCCCTCCTGGAGCTCCCTGAGCTGTATTAAGTCCTGAAGGAAGGGCTGGCCAAGGCTCATGGTGCACGGGAGTCGTGGAGAGTCAGAGAAGGCTGCGTCCGGATGATCCCTGTGCGACCTGGTTACTGAGCACCCACTGCCCCGGACGGTGCACCTGCCGAGGGACGTGAAAACTAATCAGAGTTCAGCGCTCTGGGTTCTCCGAGAACTTTACTCACGTCTCCTATGGTTCAGTTACATCGCGCTGTAGTTGTTGACTCCTGGCGTCCTCCACTGGACCTCGGATCAGGCTGCGTCTCTCTCACTTGGAGTCCCCACCACCCGGCCCCGGGGCGAGCACCCGGCAGGCCCCCAGCTCGTGTCTGTTGAGTTCAGTAATGCCGAGTCCACGGCTCCGGGGCTTGCGGTCCTGCAGCACCGTCCGCGCTGGTCCTCAGGCTCACGGGCCATGAGGGACGGCCGTGGGAGCTGGGGAGGGCTGCGCTGGCTCCACAGGCGAGGCGACTCTTGACAGGCTTAGAGATGGGACTGGAGCCTCAGGGGGCGGAGACGAGGATCCCGGGGAAAGGGAAGGACACGGAAAGGGGCACAGGGCGCTTGGGAAGCGGCAAGTCGAGGTCTGCTGGCGTGAGTGGGAGGAGGCCCGGGATGACCCCAGAGGCAGCAGAGCAGGTGCGGCCCGGGAGGTGCTCCCTCTACCTGTCATCCTCACGTCCTCCCAGCCGTGACCATCGTCATAAAAATAACAGGCCAGGACCTGCCACTGCCCGGGCGCTGCACACGTGCAAGGCACCCAATGTGACCTGAGTCACTCCTCAGTCCCCAGGGTCTGTGGGGAGCACCCCAAGGTGCGGGGCAATTAAGGACATTTCCCAGAGGCTCAGCGTGGCAGAGGGAGGACTCAGACCCTGGTGTATAGCTGCAGAGCCCACATCCTGCCTCTCCTTGACCTTCCCTTCCTGAGATCACAGTCACCTCGTGTTTCCCCGCTTGCTCCCGGCCGCGGCCCCCGCCCCAGACGCAGGGTGCCTGCAGCCCAGCGAGCTCTCGGGTTGGGGAGCAGTGTGACTGGCCCCCCCCCAGCTCGGGAAGATGCGCTGTGTCCCCGGGACCTCCTCCCCGCTCTCTCTGCCCTCTGCCGCAGGACCTTTGTCGTCTTGCTCCCAAGGCCCTTGGCTGTCTTCTGCTCACACAGCCCTTCTGAGCATCTTCCCACAGCCGCTGCTACTGTGCCCACTGTGAGGGCAACCACATCTGCAGAGCGCGGCCACCCGGAGCCTGTCCCCACCCCCGGTGCCTGCCGGCCGCCACACACACTGCTGAGGTCTCCACCTGAAGCTCCCCTGGGCTCGGGAGGCACTTTATGGGACCGCCTGGGGGCCAGTTCCCTGTTACCTCCGTGTCTGCCCTGGGAACCTCATTGCTCCCCACCCACCGTGAACTCCCCCCCCCATCCGTACACACAGGAAGGAGGCGCTGGGGGCTGGAGTCCCCTCTCCCAATCCAGCCTCAATAGAGGCCACCCTGCCTCCATTGGCCCCTTTACTTATGTGCAAGTCTTTTATTTTTTTAATTTTTTTTATTTTATTTTAGAGAGCATGAGCAGGGGAGGGGTAGAGAGACAGAGACAGAATCCGAAGCAGGGTCCAGGCTCCAAGCTGTCAGCACACAGCCTGACACAGGGCTTGAATTCATGAGCAGTGAGATCATGACCTGAGCTGACGCCGGCCACTTAACCCACTGAGCCACCCAGGTGTCCCCCTTTTATAATTCATTATTCTTGAGAGAAAGAGAGAGAGCGACAAAGACAGAGAGAGAGCACATGCATGCAGAGGAGGGGCAGAGAGAGAGAGAGAACAGGCTCCAAACTGCCAGCACAGAGCCCAGCGCAGGGCTTGAACCCATGAACTGTGAGATCATGACCTGAGTCAGACACTGAACCAACTGAGTCCCTGTATGCAAGTCTTCGACATGAACTGTCATTGTCTATTTCTCCCCTTGTCTCTTCTTTTCAAACCTGACCAGGCAAAGTCAAAGTCAGGCAGTAAATCGCTTCATCCCCCCCTCCCTAGACATTCCCGTAAGAAGATCTGGTCAGAGCTCCGTACTGAGATGTTTAAGAACAGAATGGTGTGTTGTCGAGATCTGCCCAGCTAGGACACGGGGGAGGGGGGGTGTCAGGCGAGGGTCTGGGTGGCATGAGGGTGGCTGGGAGCCCATCACTGTGATGACGACGGTACACAGAGGCTTGTTCCCATGCCCTGATGACCTCTGCGTGTGTGCAAATCCAGTTCCTGTAAAATCCTCCCACATAAAGCAGAAGACTCATAAAGTGTTTCAAAGTTGTCTGGACAATCTGGGCCAACCCATGGCAGTAACACCCCTTCGAAGGTCCTCTTGTTACGTCGTCTCCCCGCGTGACATCCAGGACCCCTTAGCCGGGGACAGGCGGGATGTGGCGGGCACTGTGCTCCTAGCTCGACGAACCAGACAGAGTTGGAACTGAAGTCTGGGAGGCCGGTGTGTCCCGGCCCGTCGCCTGGGGGGCCCACGGACCCAGCCTTAGCAGTTCCCTCGGCAAAGCCGTGGCCCTGGTCTAGACACACAGCTGTAGTGTCAACGCTTGGGCTCTTTCTGAGTCAGCAAAACGCTGACGTCAATAGTGAGGCCCTTGACACATCCCAGAGGAGAGAGGACCTGGAGGTGGCCGCCAAGTGCAGCCGCCAAGAACAGCAGGCCGCCTGAGGGCGTCGAGCTGGGGCGCCGAGCAAACGGTGTCATGGGACTTCTCCCTCCACCTTCAGACGGAGGAGCCGAAGGGATGTCTGGAGGCTCTGCTGTGGAGGAATTTCAGGCTTCCCCGGGGAGGACAAGGCATCTTAACTCTGTAGCTTCCTGTGTTCCGGGCCCAGCCCCTCCTCCATAAATCTGGCAGGATGATGCTGGAGAAAGATATTGCTGGCCTTGGGGCAATGTGGGGGCTGGCTCAAGAGTGTTTGAGGAGGCAGTGCCCCAGCCAGCTTCCGGTGGGCCAGTCTGTCCGAGGTCTCCCCGCCCCAGCCCCTCACCCCACCCCTTCCGCCATCTTGGTGGCCCGGGCATCATGGGTCTGTGGTGCCAGTGCCTGGCCTGGGCTGGACTCCTCCTGACTCCTGACTACATTGAGCCCGGGTGTGGCTGGTGTCTTCCCTTTGGTTCTAAGGGAGTTTCAGGGACACGGCTTCCCTTCTGCCTTGACTTCCTTCAGAAGACCAGGGTCCAGGCTGTCCCCTTCCATCTCACAGAGGTTGGAAGAGATTCAGAGCCAAGAGCGCAGGCTGAGTGGGACCCAAGCCCACGCTGGACCCGGGAGGCACTTCCCAACAGGGGTGTTGGCTGCCAGGATTCCTTCCTCTCCCCTCTGTCACCTTAATTCGGCCCGTGGACAGCGTCACTGGCGTCCACTGTAGCCGCCTTTACGGGGTCTCCATGTGCTGTCTTTACAGCTCTGTCCCCCCACACAGAGCGGCCGAGGTGAGCTGTCTCAACCACACACCCAAGTATGGCACCCCGCGTCGGCACCCTCAGTGATTAGACCCGGGAAGCGATTAGGTCGCGAGATAGAACCCTCGTGAATGAGAGTAGAGCTTTTATAAAAGAGTCCCCAGAGAGTCCCCCTGACCCCTCATCCAAGCGAGGACGCAGCAAGAAGACACCGTCTGTGAACCAGGAAGCGGGATCTCACTGGACACTGAATCTTCCGGAGCCTTGATCACGGACCTCTAGCCTCTAGAACAGTCCGGAAAGAAATGTCTGTTGTCGATAAGCACCCCCGTCTGCAGTGTTCTGTGACGGCAACCCGAAGGGTCCCCCGGACGGAGCTTGGAGGGCGGGGCTGTCTGGCTCACCGCCGTGTGCCCAGCGCCGTGCTGGTGCTCAGCGGGTACCAACATGCAGATGACAGGTGAGTTCTTGGTGTAGGACCCGTGCCCCACGGCGGGTGCCAGCCCTGACGGGGCTTCTCCGTGCTCCTTGCTGTTCGTCTTTGAAACACTCAAGTACCTGCGCCCGCATATTCCCTGCTTTCCCTGTTCCTCCGCTCCTCAGAGATCCGTGTCCTCCAAACCACCCTAAGTTTCCTCTCCGTCCGGAGGAGACAATGTGCCACCTTGGCAGCAGAAAGACCTTGTCACTGCCGCGTCTGTGGGCCCAGCACTGAGGCTGAACGCCAGGAAGAGTGGGGCCCGGACAACACTCGCTGCGTGTCCGCGTTTCCCCGTTCAGGGCAGCTGAAATCCCAGTGAGGCGAACATCGCAGGCAGCAGCCCAGGGTTCCTGAAAGGGGACGGACTTGGAAGGTGGGCAGACGGGAGTGTAAGCGCTGTTTTCCGCCACCTGAGCCTGATGTGAAGTGTGTGTAACACCTGCCATCGCAGAGTACGTTCCGCTGCTGCAACCGAGAACCCAAATCTCAATGGCCAAGCGCAACACCACACTTCTCCTCCAAAGCTGGGTGTGGCCAGCTCTCTCTCGGGTGGTGCGGCTCCAAGCCCAGGAATCTGCATTTCCCCCACGCGTAGCTCCGTCCAGTGCTGCAGCCTCATGGTCTCGATCCCCCACCGCGGGCTTGGGCAGCCGATGGGCGAGGGGAGGGGGCACAGAGGCCTGCCCAGGAGGTTTAGGTCAGCCTGGAAGTGGTACACATCCGTTGGCCCCCATCTAGAAACCGGGGCAGGTGGGGCAGGAAATGTGGAAAATGAAATATTTCGGAAAACACTTCCTATTGTTTCTGCCGCGCCTACCTGACAGTTAACGTTGCATCTAAGGGAAGAACATAAATGCGCTCGAAAGGGTCGTGGCCCAAGGTGGATACCAAAATAATGGGTTTCCTTCTTTCTTTGCCTTTGGTGATGGTTGGGGCTAGAAGTTTCTAGCATGATCTCTGAATGTAAATGGGCCTCATATCTGTCTTTCTTTTTTAAACACCTACTCATGAAGCTTTCTGAGGCATTAGGTAGTCATCAGAGGCTCGGGGGGCCTCAGAGGTCACCCTGATTTGCCAGAACATTTGGAAATTTCTGCAGGAAGTACCATGACAAATGTGTGCCCCCCACACCCAATCCACACCCGCCATCTACAAATACACATGCGGTTCCTCTCTGGAAGAAGACAGGTTCAGGATGACTGGGTTCTGAATTTCCTCAGCGCACACTGAAGAGGCTAAAGGAGTCTGTGGGGAGGAAGCCACAGAATGGGGTGTCTCCGTCTGAGAGGGCGTGACTCAGGGCGGACTCAGCAGCTCAGACAGGGTTTTGGAAGCAGGTGGGATGAGACAGATGGAAGGTGAGAGGCAGAGGCCCAGGCTCTTCCCAGCCCCCCCGCGCTCTCTGCCCCCCCTTACGGAGGCTTACCGATGTGAGGGGACCCGAGCGGTAGGAGGGGTGTGGGCCGACGACGCTGTGTCTCGGGGGCAGAGTCACACTGCTGAGGAGGACACGAGAGTGAGGATGTCCACATCGGAGAGTGAGGCTGGGTCACAGAGCAGCCTCCGGGCAGTAGAGGACGCCCACTGTCTGCAGACAAATCAGAGCAGAGAAAGGAAAGGTGAGGCCACGCAAGGTCACTTGGAGGGGCCCCCACCCCGGGGATCCCAGAGCCTTCCCTCCGGGACTGGTGGACCCTCTGTGGGATCTTGAGTTGCCAGCTCTGATGTCCAATAGCAGCCCCGGCACTTTCTCGCCTTGGTTCGGGCAGTCCTGTTGCTAATGTTATTATTATGTTATTATTGATCAAGGCAACACCGGATTGTAGCGGTTCGGTGGTGACCGTCCTTCAGGATCGGGAACGAGCCCTTCTTCCCCCAGCCCCATGCTCATCAATGCTCCGTTAGGACACATCGCCTGTCATCCCTGGACCCCTGGACTTCTCAGTGACCCGTGCTCATCAGACCCCCAGAGCCCTCAGACACCTTCTTCTCACACGTCCTCCTCACTCCTCTGTCCCTCGGAGAAGGAGAAGGGCACGGAGTGCAGTGTCACGAGACTCCGTTTGGGATGCTGGCCCTCTGTCTCTCGAGGTGGGGAAGGAGAGAACGCCCAGGCAATCTTACGCCTAAGAAGAGGCAGAAAATGATGCCTCTGGTCATGAGAATCCAAGTTCTGGGAGGGCTGACTTCCCATGGACGGTCTTTCCTTTGATAGCTCCAGAAGGGCCAGAAAATGGAAACACACACACATCCCAATCCGATCCGGACAAAATTGTCAAGGACCCCAATGCAGAAGTTGGGGACCTGCCAGCCGATTTCTCAGCGAGCTTCAGGGCACCCTCGCAATTTGACAGTCATGGCACCTGCGTATGGTTTCTGGCCCACGGCCAGGTACTTTGAAGGCCAGCTTTCCATAACCGTGTGATAACCCCTCACGTCAACGCCTCAAATACTCGCACTGTCTTTCCTGCTTCCTGTCTCGCATACCCGCACCCCTCCTTTTAGGACTCCTATTTCACTTGAAATCAAATTTCTCTTTCCTGCTTCATTATGCTGACTGGCCTCCTCACCCCAGCCTTCTCTCGGGAATGGGCCCACGGGCAAGGGCCGTGCCTGTCATCCTCCGTTAGTCAAAGTGGGATGAGCTCAACTTCCTCCCCTGGGCAGTCGGTTCCTTTGTAGCCGGGGCAACTCTGTGCCTAGGGAGCTTTGGGCGGGCAGGGAAGTCCTTCCCTGGGGGCAGGAAATAGGCTCTTGGCCTTTGGGATGAACTCTTCCAAGTGATAAGATGGGGTGCTCTAGGTCCCTGCACAGGGGGAAAAAAAAAAAAAGCAACACAAAAAACAAAAACCTATCATGCAAGATTATAAAAACTGATATCATTTTCTAAAAAATAACCAGGGCACCTGAGTGGCTTGGTCAGTTGAGTGTCCAACTACATCTCACGGTTCATGAGTTCGAGCCCTGTGTTGGGCTCTGTGCCCACTTCAGATCTTCTGTCCGCCCCTCTCTCTTCCCCTTCCCTACTTGTGTGCTCTCTCTCAAAAATAAATAAATCTTTTTTTAAATTTTTTTAATGTTTTATTTATTTTGGATACGGAGAGAGACAGAGCATAAGAGGGGGAGGGGCAGAGAGAGAAGGAGACACAGAACCGGAAGCAGGCTCCAGGCTCTGAGCTAGCTGTCAGCACAGAACCTGATGCGGGGCTCGAACCCACAAACGTGAGATCTGACCTGAGCCGAAGCCGGAGGCTTAACCGACTGAGCCACCCAGGCACCCCAAAAATAAATAAATCTTTAAAAAAATTACTATGTACTACCTATAACAAAAACTGCTTTGAAGATTTTTCTCACACTCATAATCACAAACTGCTTTGGTGGGTGATTTTGCTCAAAAATAAAGCTAGCCATCAATCCAAAAAACACAGACATGAGTGAAAGCCATTTCACAGACCTTGCTAGATCTTGTGGGAAGCAAATACCACACATTTGATGCCCCCAAATATTATCATAATATTTATGAGTCAAAAAATATTCAGAAGGTATTGATTTAAATAAATTTTGTTAAAGTAGTTATCCATAAATATTCACCCAGTGATAAAGGTAAACGTTATCTTGTTCAAAATTTGTATCTGTACATAATAGTTTTAAAAGAATCACCTAATTAAATAACATCCATATTACATTTTCATCATGGTGTAAGGGAGTAACCTTCCTTCCCCAATACCTGTGCATATTTTATTTTGTTTTATGATATGAATCGTATACATGTAGGTGAAGGGGGCGGAGTCTCTCTTGAAAGGTGACATCATTCCTAATGCCATTCACAAGTATAATGAGGTCTGTGGCTCAGATCTAAAATGATCAGAGAACTAGTCTTTTTTTTAGTGTTTATTTCTTTTTGAGAAAGAGAGAGAGGGCTCACACAAGCGGGGGAGGGTCAGAGATGGAGGACAGAGGACCAAGCGGGCTCCTGGCAGATGGCAGCAAACCCAGTGTGGGGCTTAAACTCACGAACTGTTGGGTCATGACCTGAGCCAAAATGGAACGCTCAACCGACTGAGCCACGCAGGCCCCCAGATCAGAGAACTATTCTACGCTTGATCCAGTGCTGATTTCACAGGTGCATCCCTACGTAAAAATTCATCGATCTGTACAGCTTTGTATGCCTCACCATGTTATAAAATATGTCACATAAAAAGGGAATAAATGATTATAGGGAGGGCAAAAATGAACTTCAAGTAGAGTCTCAGGTTCTCTTGGCTTTGACCATTGAGGTGTTAAAATGTGTCCCGAAGGGACACCTAGGTGGCTCAATCTGGTCAATGTCCAGCTTCTACTCAGGTCATGATCTCACAGCTTGTGGGTTCGAGCCCCACATCGGGCTCTGTGCTTTCAGCAGCCTGCTTTGGATCCTCTGTCCTGTTCTCTCTCTGCCCCTCTCCTGCTCGCACTCTCTCTCTCAAAAATAAGTAAATGTGAAATAAAATAAAATAAAACAAAAAGCACCCCACAGTGTAGAAAGGCAGGAAGGGTGAGTAGGGAGCCAGACGACGTGTCTGTGAGATGCCACCCACAAATAAGGGCGCGCAGATGCGTAGCTGAGTCAAGGGTCAGTAAATGCTGGTTCATCTCGGACTTCAAGGCTAATTTGCTTTACGTTTTTTGTATTCTCTTCATGTATTTCCCTATTCTCACCTGGTATTGGGCAAAGTACCGTCGGTAATGCTGCCCCCGTGGCTGTGTTCTCAAAGGCCCCAGGAGCACTGGAGCAGCAGGTAGATCAGCACTGCTGGGGACACAGGGTGAGCTCCTGAGCCCCTCTGGTGACCACAGTCTCACGCACTGATCCACACATAACCTTGTTTTGTGTGTTTCTGGTTCAAGACCTCTTGCTAATTGCACACTATTGAGTCACTGATCACACTCACGGCCAATAACACCATAGCTCCCGCCTGACGAGGCTTCTGTAACCCAGGCACTTGCCCGGAGGGCACAGCACATCCTCTGGCCCTTAGTCATGCCGGACAGTGCTTCCGTGCTCCGCGTGGGGGCCGCTGTAATCAGTGAAGTCACCCACCAAAAGCACAAAGGTAAGAAAGATGTGACACCAAATAGACCATGAAAAGGACACTTATTTCCAGCACAAGAGCTGAATCAGGAAGGCATGGCGTCAGCCGGTTTGACTTCAGCTGGGAAGGTGTGTGTTGGGGGATTCAAATTCTTGCAGCTCTGCGCCTGTTCACGACGGGTTTGGAAGCACTGTGAATGCTGATGCCAAGGTCACCAGTGGATGAGTTCACAGATGTGGAACCCGTGGGTGGTGCGTTTCAGCGGTACGGTCAGAGTTCGAGCTTGGGCCAGCTGTGGCGAGCGGGGCTCAGGGGAGGAGCGACCATCTGTCCCCACGGCTACTGAGCTTCACTCCACGGTAGAACCTTCTGGGGAGCTCTCAGCACCCTCAAGGCCCATTCATTGTACTCCAGGACAATCTGGGATCTCTGGGATGGAAACCAGGCATTTGTTTCGCTGAGATGTGTTTTGTTTGTTCATTTCCCCAGGTGGATACGAAGGTCAGCCATGTTCGAAAGGCAATGGTCTTTGCTTTGCCCACAGATCATGGTCTTGTTCAGGCAGGTGAATCCATGCACCTCCCCCCCCCACACACTGAGGGGGACACTACTGTCCTTCTCAGTGCTGTTGGCCGGGACTGCCCACTGCCCACTCACGGCCCGGGTACCGCCCTGTGGAAGGGCCACCCCCCACTGCTTAACTTCTCTGGACGTCCATCAAAACTCCTGCCTGCATTCATTTTTTATATTATTTTTTAATTTTTTTATTTATTTTTGAGACAGAGACAGAGTGCAAATGGGGGAGGGGGAGAGAGAGAGGAAGACACAGAATCTGAAGCAGGCTCCAGACTCCAGGCTGTCAGCACAGAGCCCAATGCAGGGCTCGAACTCATGAATCACAAGATCATGACCTGAGCCAAAGTTGGACACTTAACTGACTGAATCACCCAGGCGCCCCTGTATTCATTTCTTAATAGCCCAGAACACCTTTAAGCTTTGAAACAAATTGTTAAGACCTTGATACCCAGAGGGGCCAAGGGTAGGAAAAGAAAGACCCCAACACCTAAGCTTTGGGGGACTGAGAGAATGGTGAACCCCCCCCCTACCGTGTGACTGTCGGAGGGGCCCCAGGGCATTTCACCCTCTGCGTTAGGCACTTCGTGATCAGCTCTCCAGGCCTCCTGCCCCGGGGCACATGCGTGTTCCTTGTCGGTGACCAACCAACCAGAGACAGGACAAAATAAGAGTCGTAAGGACCCGAGGGCTCGGCCAGCCAGGCGGTACCTAGCATCACAGCCTCCACCCTCCTCCAGCCACAAAACATGGCCCTGGGAACGTAAGCCTATCACCACCCTCTGGGAATCCACGTTGCCTGGTGCGTGTCTAGAGAGCCCCCACAGGAGAAAATGTAAAGAAGGTTCAAGAAGCAGTTGGACAAGTGTCACTCTGAAGCATGCCCATGAGCTTCGGAGTCTCCCACTAGGAGAGGCGTGACCGCAGACACCGGAAGTGCTCTGTGATTTCCGACACGGCTGGAAGGGTGTCACCTGAGCGGTTGGTGCGGGGCCTGCCCCGTCGCACGCCTGTGGCCGTGGCCGGGATTTCACACCCGGAGTCCATTGTAGGAGGGGCTTCTGGGGAGCCAGGGGGACCCAAACAAGGCACCTTGGCCCTGTGGGAAGCCAGGCCACACCAACCGGTGGCTTTAGCAGTAATTCTGGAACATTCTTCGCCTTTGATCCCGTCATCTCACTTCGAATGAACTCTTCTTGGGAAATCGTCAGAGCTGAGGATGAAGTCATTTACAGTGATATTCTTCCTGGTGTTGTTTATACCAACCACGTGCTGAAAGAATCACAATCTTCAACAATGTGGTAATGGTTAAGTGAGTGATGATGTATACAGCCTATAAAAATAGCATCGGAAACCATTTTTAATGGCTGCTCACAACTAAATGTTTATTTTTTTTAAGGGAAGATGCTGAATCATATATATTGCATGTATGTTGTTGTGTGTGTTCAACGTGAAAATACAGGGCGCCTAGGGGCTCAGCCGGTTGAGCATCTGACTGTTGATTTTGGCTTAGGTCATGATCTCACAGTTCATGAGTTCGAGCCTCACACCAGGCTCTGTGCTGAGTGTAGAACCTGCTTAAATTCTCTGTCTCTGTCCCTCTGCTCCCCTACCCACGCGCTCTAAAATCAAAGGAAGGAAGGAAGGGAGCAAAGAAGGAAAAAGAAAAGAAAAAAGAAAAGGAAAGGAAAGAACAGGAAAAGAAAAGGAAAGGAAAGAAAAGGAAAAGAAAAGAAAAGGAAAGGAAAGGAAAAGAAAAAGAAAAGAACCGAACCTGGTGGGAAATCCGCTGGCTCTGGGTGTCCTGTACGCCTGGCCCTGAGGTGTTGGTGACCATTGGGCGCTAATGACTGGAGCAGTATTTTCTTTATTTTCCACCTTTTCCACAAGGCGCATGTGTTCTTGTCTTAGCCAAGGTTTGTTCCGGAAAGCAGAGCCCAAGGCACGGGCCTGGGGGCAGGTGGCCCCGAGCTCCTGGGGGGCCCTAGAGGCGGGATGACAGGAGCCATGTGGTTGGGTGGTCCTTCTTATGGCACAAAACACTCACTTAAACGCCTTCATTTTATTCTTGCACCCAAGTGTGGAGTAAACAGGGCCGGGCTTTTCGTCTTTGTTTCGCAGCCGGGAGATGGAAGCCCAGAAAGGTGGAGCGGCCACTGAGGGCCACACAGCGAGTGAGTGAGTGTCGGAGCCGGGCCAGCCCCCAGTCCCGGCCGGTGACCCTGTCGTCTGGGCGTCCGCTCTATAGCCTGGCCACCCTCCCGGATGGTGCCCAAATCCTCCAAATTCTACACTCATTTGGCAACAAATGGACAACAAAAATCGCTGGTGTCTGCGGAGAGCTGTCACACGCCAGGTCTCCCAAGTGTTCGTGCGCTGCCGCTTTGTCTCGTTACTCTGGGTAGCTCTCCCTTTGTGGTGGGCCGGCGGGGGGGGGGGGCAGGGGGAGACTGGAAGGGGAGGGACGCCCCCCTGCACACAGGTGCCCTGCAGACTCTAGCCTGACACTTTGACTCCAGAGCTACGACAGAAGCTTAAGCCTGCTTGAGATTCTCTCTCTCCCTCTTTTTCTGTCCCTCCCCCACTTACAAAAATAATTTAAAGAAGCACGATTTCCAGCCCCCACCCTAAACCCCTGGGAACATCCTGGAGGCTGGGAGCAGGGAGGGGTGTTTCTTAGACGCCCGCCAGGTGAGCTGAAGATGACTGTGTGCGTCTTGGCCAAGGGCCCGGACACGGCGGCGTCAAGGCCGAGATGGAAAGCCGTGTTGGGATCCCAGAGTCCAGGGATACTCGTGGGAAGGGCGTCGTGCGTCAGGGTCGAGCGTCGCCCAGCTGACCATCCCTCCTGCCCTCGCGGACCACGTGCTGTGAGGAGGGGCGTCCACAGCAACAGAGGGGCGTGGGGACAGAGGGACACAGACATGGCCCGGCCCTGGATGGTGGGTAGGGAGCTGGGGCGACACCCCGCACAGCCCAGTGTGAGAGGCAACCCCGGCGCCTTCCCGGCTCTGCTGGGTCCCAGGACCCACGGGGCCCATGGCCCTAACGGGCTGGGGAGCCCAGTCCGGAGGAAGCCACTGTGCCCAGGACTTTACATCCTGAGTCCTGGTCCTTGACTTTTGTCAACCTCTCTCCCTGCCTGGCCGACCACCCCAGGGCAGGGCCTGCCCAGAGCCTGGCATTAGCCTGGCCCACAGTGAGTAGGAGATAAATGCTCTTTCTCTCGCTCTCTCTCTGTTTTTTTTTTTTTTAATGTTTATTTTTGAGAGAGAGGGAGAGAAAAACAGAGTGCAAGTGGGGGAGGGGCAGAGAGGTGACCGTGACCCCAGGCGCCCGCACTCATTCTCCTTTCGGGTGGTCTGAGTCCCTCCATCTCTCTGGCCCTAGGCTCCCAGAGCCTGGGTGCTGGGCGAGACAGGGCGGCGGTCCAGCCAGCACTCTGCCCACAGGGAGGGCTCGTGTGAGCTGGACCAGTGGGGTTGCCTGAGTGTGCGCAGCCCCTCTCCCCTTTCCTGCGCGTGTGCTCTGGCTCCCGTGTGTCCGGCTGGGCTTCAACTGCCGCTGTCGCTGTGGACACAACCACCACGCCTGCCCCGCGTGTCCCTTCTGCGACCCCTGCTCCCAGTGTGGACAGGTGACCACCTCGGTGTCTCCCCTCCATCTGACGTGGGGAGGGGCCGCGCATCTGGTTCCGGCAGCTGTGTGGTCGGGGACAAACCGTTCAGCCTCTCTGAAACGGAGGCCCCGAGCCTCAGCAGGCATTAAGAACTGCTCACGGAACCCATCGGCCTGTAGAGAAGGCTCTAGTTACTGATGGGGACGTGGTTTACACATTGCTGCATTTTTAAATGTTATTTATTTTATTTGTTATTTTTTAATATTTATTTTTGAGAAAGACAGTGCAAGCAGGGGAGGCGCAGAGAGAGAGGGAGACACAGAATCTGAAGCAGGCTCCTGGATCCGAGCTGTTGGCACAGAGCCTGATGTGGGGCTCGATTTCATGGACTGAGAGATCAGGACCTGAGCCAAAGTTGGATGCTTAAGTGACTGAGACACCCAGGTGCCTTTTAAATTTATTTTGAGAGCGAGAGAGCAAGTGGGGGAGGCACAGAGAGAGAGGAAGAGAGAGAGAACCCCAGGAGGCTCTGCACTGTCAGCAGCTCAGAGGCTCAGAGCCCAAGGCCCACGTTTCATTCGTGTGCACGCCTTTGCACAAACATGTGTTTTGTGCCTTGTTTATGGTCGTGTGTTTGCTGGGTGGGAACTTGTGTCCTCTGGGCTTGGACACGCACACAAAATGCTTCTAGAACAAAGGCGCTGGCGCTTCTCCGTGGGGACCCTGTGCTCCTGAGTGACGGGCTCTGTTCTCAGGACCACGGGGGACATAGGTCCCTGCAGCGGTCATTCCTCAGGTGGCAGAGCTGGAGGGAAAAATTCTTGGAACACAATTCATTCAACAAATAAATCTATTAAGCACCTACTATGTGCCACGCACTGGGCTTAGAGTCTCCTGCAGGTGAATGGGGACACAGTCAGAAAACGGAAGTTATGGACGCCACATTTTTCTGTAAATCTGATATGCATTTACACAATGTATCGGCTGCTTACCGTGGGATGTTCGAGCAGGGGAAGAGGAAACCTAGCCGTGGCCGTGATCGGGCCCCAGGTTTCCCACGCCGCGTGGGATCGAGGGGCGGAGCTGCGCCCGCACGCACGCTGGGGTGCGACGCACCTGCTCACGTCTGGTTCCCTACTGAGACCCCAGGGCGGCTTCAAAACCTCCCGAGGCTGCGTAGGTGCAGTGTGGACAGTGGATTCTGATTCGGCCCGTCTCTGCGTGAGTCGTGTCCCCCCTGGGGCCGTGGCTCAGGAGGGGACACCGCAAGCAGAGCCTGTTGAGAAGCACCTTGCTTGTGCGATGGGTCTGAATCCGTGGGCTCCTGGTCCAGGTCGGGGAGGGGGAGGGGGAGGGGGCCCCGCCTTCCTTGTTGATCCTGGAATTGGCCTGGAGCGGTGGAGGCTGGGGGGTCACCGCCAGCTCCCCCCCTCCGAGGGGCAGGAAGGCGGGACCGCAGCGGCCTGGGTGAGCGCAGTGACCCTTCCCAGCGGGTCCCTTCCTGACCAGCCGGCCTCCCCACAGCAGGAGGCAGGCTTTGGGGAGGGGGAGGCAGGGCTCTGAGGGCGCACATGTGCCCGTGCCTTTCTGTCATTGTCGCCTGTCACCTCTGGGGCTAGCTGGTCCTCCGATGGACCGGGGCCTTCCATCCACAAGCTTCTCAGGGTCCTGCCGCCTGCAGGGCCGCGCCGGGCCGGGTGGGGGTTGGTGCAGCCGCCGGAGAACATTCTGCCCACTTCCGCGCCCTTCCCCGGGCCAGCAGAGCGGCTTCCTCATGCCTCGCCCGGTACGTGATTCAGAGCACTCATTCACGTGACCCTCCGGGCCACGGAGCCTGACCCCGATTCGTGCCGCCGCGCCTGCCCGCCTTACAGGATCTGAGTTTCAGGGAGATCAAACACCTCCCCCAGGACAAGCAATGACAGGCCACTGAGTCACTCAGCCGCCTTCACTGGAGTCACTGAAACAAAGACAGCGCCCGAGGCAGGGCCCCCGTAGAAAGAGGCGCAGGGAGAGCAGAATAAGCTGGGACCAGGGACAGGGCCCCGGCCGGCCCCTGTTGGCACCCGAGCTCCGGTGTGTGGTGCTCCCCCCGGGGCGGGGACCGCTGACGTTTGCCAGCAGGGGACGGAGGCGGCTTGCGGGCCAGTGGAACACGCGGCATTACGTCAGTGGAACCTCCCCGGGGGAAGATGGCGTGAGGAGTGTCCGGCGCAGAGCGTGTGCGCCGCTGTCAGGAAGTGCTCAGCGCGGCCCCAGGAGCTGGGGAGCCCGAGCACCCAGAGACTTGGGGCTGCATGTCCGGGGTCCATTAAACTGCCCCGTCGTGTCTCAGAGCCCCGCCCCCCGGCGTGAGACGTGCCAGCCGTGTCCAGAGCCACGCCCCACGTCGGGCGCCCCGGACGCTGCAGCCCGGGGGCCAGCCTGGGCCCTCGCCACCCAGGAGTCCGCCCCTCTCAGCTCAAGGGTCGATCCGGGTGGGTGGGACCCGGTGTCCGCGCCTGGTACACACACCCGGCATTTCACTATCTGATGCGGAAGAGTTCCAGGCTGCCCGTGCCTGCAGGGAGGCCGCCGAGGGAGCCGCTGCAGGGGGGAAGCCACACGGGCTGAGTCACGGGCCTCGGGACCTGCCTTGGCCTCAGCCCGGGAGACCGGCAGGGACTGTGGGGCAGACTGGGGCTTGAGAGGCCGTGGAGGCATCCGGCCCGCTGGCTCGGAGTCAGGAAAAGACTGGGGCCCACAGCTGTGTGTGTAATGACAAGACCCAGCGCCTAGAGAGAACGTCCCAGGAGACGGCGCCCCTCCAACCCCTCAGCCGCCCGGCGACGCCAGGGAGGCTCCTGTGTCCGGGGTGAGAGGTCACACCTGCTAGTCAGACCTGCCTCCCTCCCCTCCCGCCCGCCGTGGCTCTTACCTCTGCAGCCGGGAAGGCCACCCGGCCAATGATCGGCAGGGGCTTCAGGGTCCAAAGTGCACGGCACCTGCTCTTTGCTGGACGCCGTAAAGTCGGTGCCGTGAAGGCTCCGTTAGCAGACTCTCAGAGGCCATCAGCCAGCCCGCGCCGACGCCCGCCACCTCCTCCTCGTGTCCGAGCTGCACCCCACGCTCTGTCGCGGCAGGAAGGGCGGGCACCCTGTCCCCGCCACCCACGCGTGCACACCTGCTCACGCCGGCCTTCTCCAGAATGACTAGCTTGCACCTGCACCCTCCCTGGGAGGTCCCGTCCCCCCAGACGGCCCTCTCTGCCATCCACTCCATCATGCGCAGCAGTTAGGAACCTGGCTTGCCTCGAATCTGATTTGCCAGCCATGTGACTTTGGGTTTCGGGGGCACTTAAATGCTTTGTGCCTCAGTTTCCCCCTGTAAAACGATGCCATTGGGTTTGATGAGGAAGTGCCTATGAAGCAGGTGGTGAGCCTGTGTCTGTGACGCTGTCTTCCTGGGTCGCTGGGGCCCGTGGCAGCACAGCACTGGGGTCTGGCCCACATGGTGGGCCCTGTGAGGCCGGGACAGTGTCCTCATGGACCCCCACCGGGGAGGCGCCCAGGAGGTGAGAAGCCAGTCTTGAATATCATGCTCAGTGGCGGGGGCGGGGGGAGACATAAATAACCCCAAATAAGAAACGTTCCTTCCTAAGGACGTGAACTGCCCATTGGCCTCACTCGCGGCATGATGGGCACGTTCCAGAGTCAGAGACAACTTCAGGCTCCTCCTCACCCAGCTGCCGTTACTCGGGTCCCTCATAAGGGTAGGGGCAGAGCAATGACCAGGGGTGCCAGGTCACTCACGTGACTGCGTGTGGGGCACAGCAAGCACCTCCCTGCCTGCTGTGTCCGGGCCGGCGGCAGGGTCAGAGGACAGCTGTCGCTGTCTGCCCCCGCCTCCACGCCAAGGCCCTACCTGCTCACAAGTGAGCCTGGCCGGGTGTGGACAGGGTGGTCTCTTCCTCGGGGGGCACAGGAGCAGCTCAGGTCAAAGCCAAATCCCCCTGCTGTGCCCCCCATGCCCTCCTGTCTGTGCCCTTAGATCCCAACCCTCAGGCCTCCTGGCGTCTGTCTCCCCCCGCCCCCCGCCTTCTCCCCCCCTCCTCCCTTTCTCCCCCAAAGAGGCCACAGTCTCCCCCACACAGCTTGCTTCGCTCTTGGCCTGTCTCCAGACATTTGCTTCCATTTCCCCTCAGTGGGGGCCCGGGGGGCGGGCGGGGGGCTGAGAGGAGAGGGAGGGCTCGGCCGGTCCTCCTGGCTTTTCCTTGACGTGAACTTCAGTGAGGGGGTTGGGTTCTGCTCGGCCTTTCCAGAGAGGGCTTCCTTCCGGCCCTGGCCCCAGGCCCTGACGTGGTCCCGTGGACCTGGGACCCAGCGAGCAGGGGACAGTCCCCGGCGGCGTCCGCTGCTCTGCCTCCCCGCGCCTGCCTCCGGCGTGTGCGTGCACACTCACAGGCACACACAAACACGCACGCACACTCCTGCATGAACACACGCACACTCACACAGACATGCACACGTTCACACATGAACACACACACACCCACAGGCACATGCTCCCTGCTCACTCTTGCTCACTCACACACGTGCACACCAACACACACACAAGCACACACACACATGCTCTCACACACGTGCACACGTATATTCACAGGCATATTGTGACGTGCTCACACACAGCCACACACACGCACTCAGAGGACCCTGACGCAAGCTCAGAGGCCTTCCGTTGTCCTCTGCTGTAACTCTCACGCGTGTGTACACGCATGTGTGCAAGGAGAGGCCCCTTTACCCTCGGGCCACAGGCCCCTCTCCCAGGGATATCCCCCCACTCCCGCAGACACGGGAGTCCCAACCATACGTGCACACACCCCTCCTGTCTACACGGCCGCCTCCCAGCCTCTGTCCCCGCCTCACCCCCACCGTCTCTCCAATGGTCTCTTCTCCTCTGTTCTTCTCTTGCTCTCTGTCTGACACACGCAGCACACACTCATCCACGCACGCACGTGTGCACGCACACACTTTGCTCCTCAGCACTTCCGTGGAGATAAAGGGTGTGCGCGTGAGCCAAGCAAACCAGCCTAAACAACGCAAAACATGTGCGATGCGCCGCTCGCCACAAGTCCTGGAAACTGAAAGCCCTCCGGGCCCAGACCGCTCAGTCTCGGCATTAAGTGCCCCTGTGATTCTGCCCCTCGTCCAGCGCCGGGGCCCCTCGCCCGCAGTCCACGGCACCCAGGAGTGAAAAGATTGTCTCCCTCGGGCAGGGGCTCTGCGTGAACCCTGCACTCGTGGGAACGGCCTCCCCACCGCGGGCTCCAAACCCTCCGAGCCCGTGCTCCTGAGGCTCAGAGCCGCCTCGGCGGGAGGGCGGGAGCCGCCAGGTCCCTAGACTAAGGCCACCTCCTCTGGGTTGGCAGTTTCAGTCTCAGGCGGACCCCAAGACCCCACTGCTGCTGAGATGACCCGAAAACAAAAATGAGAGGGAAGCGAAAGATTCCTTTCCCCCTGCCAGCTCGGGGTGCTGGGAGGCCCGGTCGGATGGCGAGAGGGAGACCCCAGGAGCCTTGTTTCCTTGGTGTCTGGAACAGAAGCCTCCTGCAGGTGAGGGCGAGGTGGCCAAAGGGGACCTCCAGGGGGCCCTGGAAACGCCTCAAATACGGGAAATGGCCCGGGACCTTGTCAGAGGGACAGGGAAGGACTGACGAAGTCCGGCCTCTGTTTAGAAGAAGAACCAGAAAGAAAAGTTCTCTGCAGGACACCAGGATGGATGGGCCACCACTGTGATTTCAGCCTCAGGGAAAGAAGTGGGAACGGGAGACGGGGCTCTTTCTCAAGGAGTTTGGTACATGAACTTGGCTCCAGACACCTGCAAAGAACTTAAGGGGGCGTCCCAAACAATGTCTAGATTTTGTCACTGTGCGTCTTGATGTAATTTCAAATGTAAAGAAAAGTTGCAGAATCGTTCAAGCAGCTGGGAATGTGCGCGCACACACCTGTCTGTATCTGAATTTATCTCTGCATCTAAAACTGTATCCATAGCCTAGGTCTATATAAAAACACAAAGAGGTTGCAAACAGTTCACACTGATGCCTCCAATCCAACACCACAGAGCTGCATTCTCGTTTGCCCCCTTTCCACATCTTTGACTCACTTCCCCAGGTGAGACACTGGCCCCCATGACTGTGAACGTATTTTTCTTGACTGCTCAAGCTTATAGTAAACCAAGGAGTCTCTGAATCATTAACCCAACGATCGACAGACGCAAACCGTCAATACCTGTTTGTAGTTCTTTTAGAGTAAAATCTACATACAATGAAATGAACGAGTCATAAGTGTGCAATTCAGTGAGTGTCGACCAATGCATATCCCCACATAAGCCACACCCCTACCAAGATGTGTAGAAGCTTTCTGTCCCTCCAGAGAGTTTCTTGTGGCCCTTCCTGATCAAGCCCTCACCCGGCGACATCACAGGTCAGATTGTATCCCTATGGATTCTCTGCCCTGGAGCCTGATGTAAACGGAATCCAACACATGTACTTCCTGGGTCTGGCTTCTTTGTGGAGCACGATGTCTATAAGGGTCATCTGTGTCCCTGTATGTGTCACGACTGTGCCTTTTCTTCTTGTGTAGAGATCACTTTGTGTCCCTGTTCTCTGACACTCGTTTGCATGGCGTCTAGTATTTGGCTGCTCTGAACACTCTTGCGCATGTATTAGTATAGATGTACATTTTCATTCCCTGTGCAGAGTATCTAGGAGCGGGATTTCTCAGCGATAGTGTATCTGCTCAGCTGCATAAGAGCCCAGCCCTCTCCCGAAGCGGTCACACACCACGTGATGCTCCCACCAGCAAGATACGGGAGTGTGAGACCCACATTCTTGCTAACACCGGAAGTTGTGAATCTTCCTAATTTTAGCCCCTCCCGGGGGCAAAGCAGTATCTCATCATGGGTTTAATTCCATGAGATTAATCAGTTTAATTCACTGAATTTCATGAAATGAGCATCATAATGAGCACCCGGGTCGAGTGCCTCTGCAGGCATTTATTACCCAGTTGAATCTATTCCTTCACGAAGGGTTTGGCAAATCTTTTGCCCATTTTTAAATTGGTTTTTAACCAAGTTGTAGGAATCCTTTATCTATTCCCACTACAGTCCTTTGTCAGCTGATCTGTTTTGTAAATGTTCTCTCCCGGTCTGAGGCGTGTGTAGCAAAGATCTCTCTGCCTACCCATAGATCAGGCAGCCGGTACCCTTCCTTTTCCATTAAAAGTTTTATAGCTTTTGCTTTACTAGTTTTGTTTAATAATCCATCTTGAATTAATTTTTGTGTACGGTGAGGTAAACGGTCACATTCGTTTCTCTCCCGTGGTTTTCCAGTTCCGCCGGCACCGTTTGTCAAAAAGGCCATCCTTTCCCTGCAGTGGATGGCTTCAATGACTTTGTCAGTGACCAACTGTCCCAGTAAGCGTGGGTCTATCTCTGAACTCTCTGTTCCGCTCCATCGATCTACGCGTCTCTTTAACCAGAGCTTTGCAGTAAATTGTGATGTCAGAGAGTGTAAGCCCCCCAACTTTCTCTTCTTTCCCTACACCGTTTTGGCTATTTCTAGGATTTTGATTTCCAAATAAATTTTAGAATCCAGTTGTCAATTTCCATTTTAAAATACGTAGGCCTATCAGGATTATGATTAGGCTTGTACCAAGGCTGTGCATCAGTGTGGGGACAATTGACATCTTCTTACTGAATCTTTCAATCCATGAACATAGGATAGCTTTCTATCCCTCTGTGTCTTCTTTCATTTCTCTCAGCCATGTTTAGTGTTTTGAGCATTGAATTTTTCACATCTTTCATAAAGTTCATTTCTAAGTGTTTACCTTTTTAAACAATGTTGTCAATGACATTGGCCTTTTAAAATATCATTTTCCAATTATTTAATGCTAACATACAAAATATAGTTAATTTTTATATATTGACTTTTTTCAAAAAATTCTTTTATTTTGAGACACAGAGTGCATGTGTGCGTGCATAGGGCAGGACAGAGAGAAGGAGAGAGAGAATCCCAAGCAGTCTCCATGCTCAGTGTGGAGCCCAACACGGGGCTCGATCTCACCAACCACGAGATCACGACCTGAACCGAAATCAAGAGTCAGACAGTTAACCGACTGAGCCACCCAGGCACTTCCAGAAGTGTTTTAATAGGGCCAGAAAGAAGGAGAAGTGAGAGAGATTTGGCCATCAGCCTGAATCTGAACAGAAAGAGAAAAGGTAAACCGAGAGGGACTCCCATGTGCCCTGTGCCGGGCCCCGTGATAACCCCCGTTAGTCTCCATGTCTTACATATAAGGAAACGGAACGCTCTGAGATGCCAACAGCAGCCGGCGGCAGCCAGGACTGCCACCCAGAGCTCCTGGGCCCCTGCCCTGCCGTCTCCACACTCCCTGGTGCCCCCACAGTGCAGCCGCGGGTGGCACGTCAGAGGGTCGCGGGTGGATGCCTTTGCTGGGGGCGGCTTATGTTGGGGGGGGATTGCCTCCGGTAGTCGGGGGACGGGAGATGCCTGGTAGGCACTGCAGGGCTCCCACCCACTTCTTAGGGCTCAAGCTGCTGCAAACCAATAGATGCAAATGCGCTGCCCACACCACAGCAGGCCAGGGGCACCCAGATGACCCTGGGACTGACCGCGGCAGAGAAGGGAACAGACAGAGCCACGGGCCGGTATGAAGCTGACCGTGGTCCCTGGCCATACTTGCTGGCACCGCCCGCAGTGCCTCCCTGGCTGGGGCAGCGTGGGGGCCGGGCCCACCTGGCAGCCGAGATGGTGCCCCTGGAACAGACATAAGGGGCCGGACCCGGAAGGGAAGCAATGACTTGGCCCAGAGTCCCAGCCTCGCCCAAACACGAGCGTCACTTGGGGCAATTCGTCTGAGACAGATTCCCAGGCCACCTTCCCAGAGTATTTGATTCTGCCGGTCTCGGGGGCAGGAGAGTGTTCAAGAATCTAAATTCTAGACCATGCTTCAGAGTGATTGTTTTTATTTTAATTTTAATTTTTTTACTGTTTTTATTTATTTAAGAGAGAGAGAGACAGCATGAGTAGGGGAGAATCAGAAAGAGAGGGAGACACAGAATCTGAAGACAGGCTCCAGGCTCTGAGCTGTCAGCACAGAGCCTGACACGGGACTCGAACCCATGAACCATGAGGTCATGACCTGAGCCGAAGTTGGACGCTTAACCCACTCAGCCACCCAGGCGCCCCCGGAGTGATTGTTTTTAATGTTTATTCATTTTTGAGACACAGAGAGACCCAGAGCGTGAGTGGGGGAGGGGCAGAGAGAGAGGGAGACACAGAATCCAAAGCAGCTCCAGGCTCTGAGCTGTCAGCACAGAGCCTGAAGTGGGGCTCAAACCCATGCACCGTGAGATCATGACCTGAGCTGGAGTCGGACGCTTAACCAACTGAGCCACTCAGGCACCCCCTGAGTGATTCTTTGGATGAGAATAGTTAGGGAAAGACTGAGCTAACTAAAAATATCGTTGGGACAGATTAGAAGTGAGCCCGCAGGTGGGGTGGGGAGGAGGCGGAGACCGGCTCAGGAGTGAGGAAAGGTTTAAGCCCGTGCTCAGGCGAGTGAAGTGTGTTAGTACCTAGAACCTGCAGGGTCTCCCTCTTCCGGGGGGTGAAAGGGCCCTGGCTGGGCGCCGAGGGGAGGCTGGCTCCCTGATGTAGCTGCCCAGGACGGGGTGCGGAGGGGCCGGGAGCAAAGAGAGCGCTGGGCCCCCCTCTCCAGATCTTCAAAGGAAAAAGGCGTCTCTGGTTCCCCAGGAAAGAAAATATCGTGGGTCCTGCCCCGTGGGGTCTGGTGAGTCACTGACCTGGGTCAGATGTCGTTGAGACAGGCCCTTTGGAGGGGAAGGTGCTGGCGGAGGTTCAGGGTGGACCCGACCATGTGTCCCTCCCAGGCCTTGTTGTCGTGGCTTTCTGTTTCATGCCGGCCCAGGAGGGCGGTGGGTCAGAGACTCAACAGGGGAAGAGAGGAGGAGGGCCGGTAGACCCCGATGAGGCGGTCCCCCGGGAGCACCTGTCAGTGGAGTGGCCGGGCGCAGCCAGCAGGGCCTCGTGGGCAGTGGACATTTGGAACAATCGCTCCTGAACGCTGGATCTGGGCCCAGCCCCGGGCCCTCCCCTTGACTCCTTGACCCCCGGGAGGCCAAGGCTCCGGGCTCTTTTCTGTTACCCTTTTGGGCCCCACGGGTTGCCTTGGCAACAGCTGCTGTGGGCCCCCCTGGCCTCCCCGAGGCGCCGAGCGTAATGCAAATCCCCGGCAGGTTTGTTCTGCTCTGTGGCTCTCCAGACAATGGAGGGAACTGGAGGGAATAACAGGCCGGGCTCCGGTTTCACAACCTGTCCCCAAGGACACACCCCACCCCCAGCGCGGGGAGGGAACAGGGTCCGGAGGAGAGGGGAACAGGGGCCCCAGACGTAGCAGGGACTGAGGACCTCTGCTCGCAGATCCAGGAGCAGGTGCCCGCCCACCAGGGGACCCCAGGGCGGTGAGTCCAGAGAGAGGAGCCAGGGACACGTCTTGGCCCCATCCTGTCCCTTCACGGGAAGGAGGAGGCGCCCATCAGACTTGGGCTCAACCCAGGCGTTCTGAGAAACACGGGGGAGGTTCCGCTGCACGGAAGGGGTCTGGAGGGGTCCAGTCACTCACGACCCCCGCGGAGCCGACCGCAACATACACCTTAGAAAACAGCTCGTGCATCACCTCCCCCCGCCCCCCACAGCTGGAACTGCCTCAGGGAGAGCGTAGGGGTCTTCAAAGTCTGTGGCTGATGCGACTTCAGTCTCGGTTTCAGTGCTGTATCTGGAACGTGAGCGTGTATTGGGGGCGGAGGGGCGGGTGCTCGGGAGCTGTTTCATGTTGTGAAGAGCAAGAGTTCTGGAGCCAAAATGGCTGGGTTTGAGTCTAGCTCCAGTGCTCATAAGCTGTGTGTCCTTGAAAAAGTGACTTGACCTCTCTGTGTGTCAGTTGTCTAGGGTTTTAGGGAGGATGGAGCCGGTGACTCAAGATACAGCACTTAGCAGAGCACCTGGCACGTAGCAGATGCTTCTAGGTCGTGGCCAGGGGACCAGTGACCCAGCTGTGTGCTTTTATTCACTTCTTATTTATTTTAGTTTGGTGTCTAGGGACCAATTTAATGTCTACTTATTTTTGAGAGCGAGAGACAGAACATGAGTGGGGAAAGGGCAGCGAGAGAGGGAGACACAGAACCCGAAGCAGCTCCAGGCTCCGAGCTGTCCGCACAGAGCCCAACGTGGGGCTCAAACCCACGAACCGCAAGATTATGACCTGAGCCGAAGTCGGACGCTCAAACAACTGAGCCACCTGGGCGCCCCCTCAGCTGTGTGCTCTTAAAAGGCTCACGAGTTATTTTTGCCAGGGAGCCCTGACGGTGAATGTGTGGCCAGCCGCAGTGCTTGGGACACACGACCTCGGAACTCCTGGCCGATGTCGTCAGGCTGTGCCCATGAGGGTGAGCCTGTACCCAGGGATCTCCAGTTACAGGGGCCCATGGCCCTCCCTCCCCAGGACACCCA
Source organism: Mungos mungo (assembly GCA_004023785.1). Classification (NCBI taxonomy): domain Eukaryota; kingdom Metazoa; phylum Chordata; class Mammalia; order Carnivora; family Herpestidae; genus Mungos; species Mungos mungo. Next base: position 44,646 of record PISW01010708.1, read on the forward strand.
CAGCCCACAAGCTCCCAGCCCACATTATTGCCCCTGGGGGCCCACCAGTGATGGGCTGTCTCTCTCTGGGTGGCCCACAGGGTCGCGCTGGTCTGAGGCCTGTGGTTGCCCAGAAAGCACATTTTCCAGCCCATCTGGGCGGGGGCGGCGGGGATGTGACCTTGTATAAGCGCCCTGTGGTCCTGTTCTCGCTCAGTCCCTACACTTGTCCGGACCAGCCCCACACACCCCTGCAGGCGACCTCATGCTCCGTGACCCCGGCCACGGCCTTGCGCACGGCCGCACTGATTCCAGGAGCCCCGCTGTCACCGGGACGTGTCAGAGAAGTGACTTTCGCACGAGGCTCTGCAAGAACGCAGGCCTCTGCTCCTGGGAGAGCCGCTCCGAGGGGCCGAACTGCGGCCCACAGCTGCCCGGGGGGCTCCCCTGCGGGCACGCGCCCCCTCTGCGTGCCTCTCCCCTGCTGGGAGACTGCCAGACCGCACCTGGAAAACAGGAAACCCCGTCTCTCCCCGCGTGGCCACGTTTTTATTTCACTTACGTGTTGTTTGTTTCTCGGGCTCTGTGAGCGTGTGGAGTCGGACGCTCTTCTCCAGGCTTTGCCAGCAGGGACTCACTGGCTCCTCCAGCAGCATCACGAAGGAGGCGCCCGATGGCCATCGCGCTGCCTTCCCCTCTGCCGTGCTCGTCTGCGTGCCCCGTGAGTAGCCCAGACTCTTCCGGAAGGCGCACGGCATCTCTGCAAACACATCTCGCCGTGTGCTGAAGGTGATCAACAAACGCTCGCCTGGCGTGGATAGCCAGCCACACCAGCGGCGATGACAGTCATTTCCCTCCACTCCGCGCCCAGGAAGCGGGACAGACCAGCTCCTAGAGCTCGTGGGGGGTGGGAGGGGCTGCACCCCAGGCCCTGGCACCGTGATGCCCACCCTTGCTGCTCTGCCTGACCTTTTGGGGCCCTGCAGCCTGCCCGCCCCTCCGGCTTCCCCGATGGAGAAAACAGCACCTCCTCTCCATTGTTTCTGGAGGAAGTCTGTCTCTGGCCTGTGGCCCCGGCCGCCTCTCTCTCCTGGGAGTGACCCTCGCTCGGGGATGCAGAGCTGGCCGGAGGGGGCCAGGCGCCCGGCTGCATCCCCGCACCGGGGGGCATCTCGTAGGGGCTGCAAGCATCCTGGGGCTCCAGTTACCATCCTGTCACACGACAGGTTCTGTGGCTACAGCAACCCTGCGAAGTGGACCGGGCAGCGTTTGCGCCCATTTTACAGATGGGAACACCCAGGTGCAGACATGTGGCCTGGGGAAGGCGCCCACGCTCTCATCCTGGCACTTCTCGCTCTGGCACAGGGCTGGGGGGTGAGGACGCCCCCAAGGGGACAGGGGAGGCCAGAGGGAGCTGCTTGTGTTTGAGAGCGAGCACCTCTTTCCGTGCGGGGCCAGGCTCACCCCGTCGCAGCGCCGCAGACCCCTTCTGTCACGGAATTCAAGGCCTCACAGCCAGGATCCTATGGTCACCAAACCCAGCTGTCCCCCTTCCCCACTCCAGGGACAGCCCACCCCACACAGGGTGCCCTAGAGGGAGGCTGGTGTGTGCCAGGAGCTGCCCCCGAATAGCCCTGAGCTCCAGGCCACTGAGTGACAGCCTCACCGCGCGTGCAGCTGGGACCGTGGCGGGGAAATGGGGGTGCAGGAGCCGGGGAGCCTGGTGTCCCCGGTGGGCTTAGCGAAGCTACTTTGAAGCCAGTGTGTTGGGCTGTCGGGACGGCTTCCCCAGGCCCGCCGGGAGGACAGTGCAGGGGGGCCGGACGAGGGAGGAGGCCCAGCCAGCTGCCTGCAGGGGGAGGGGCGAGGGGAGGGGAGGATCATGATGCTTCCGTTTCCAGACGGAACGTCTAACACGGGGACGCTAGCTAACTGTCCTGGCAGAGACGTAAGCAGCCTAATTAAAAGGCCTCTTTTCAAGCGGCTCCGTGAGGAGTGAGGGTGATGCTGGGCGTTCAGACGTCCGAGTTTGGGGTAAATCGGCCCCCCTCGCTCCCCTCTGTCTCTCTGTCTCTGCACGGGACTGGGTCCCCGTGCTGCCCTCTGGACTGAGGCGGCCAAGGATGGGCGTGGACGGGAAAGCCGGCCCCTTCCACCCGGGGCCGCACCCCTGCTCGACTTTGGGGACCACTCGCTGGCCCTCCTGCCGGAAGGCCCCTGAGCACCTTCGGAGGCCGCCAGCCCCGGCCCTTCTGCGAGGAGCCCCCGAGTCTCACTTTAAGTCTGATCCGACGGCAGAGGGCAGGGCTCGTCTCCCTTCACCCCTCCCTGTGATCTCACACATTCTTCTCCGGACCTGGGGGCCCAGCCCCCGCCTCACTGCCTCCCTTCCCTTCCCGGCAGTTTGTGCCCAGCCTCCCACCGCACGCCTCGTGCTCACTGCCCCCCCCCCACACCAAACACGGCGGGACACAGAGGTGAAGGTCTGAGGCAGCAGAGCAGAGGAAGCAGGGGGGTG
>PISW01010709.1:0-47160 GCA_004023785.1 Mungos mungo
AAACTATATTACAAAGCTGTAGTAATCAAAATAGTACAGTATAGGCATAAAACCAGACACATGAATCAATGGAACAGAATAGAGAGCCCAGAAATAAACTCATGCGTATATGGTCAGTTAGTTTACAACAAAAGAGGCAAGAATATACACCAGGAAAGGACACATTTTTTAACAAATGGTGTTGCTAAAGAATGAAACTGGACCACTATCTTACACTATACACAAAGACTCAAAATGGATTAAAGACTAGAATGTAAGACCTGAAACCATAAAATTTATAGAAAACATAGGTGGAAAGCTCCTTGACATCAGTCTTAGTGATGAATTTTTGGATCAAATTCCAAAAACAAAGGCAACAAAAGCAAAAATAAACAAGTGGAACTACTTGAAACTCAAACCCTTCTGCACAGCCAAAGAAACCATCAACAACATGAAAAGGCAAGCCACTAATGGGAGAAGATATTTTCAAATGGTGTATCTGATAAGGGATCAATGTCTAAAACATATAAAGAACTCCCACAACTCTACAGCAAAACAACAACAAAACACAATCTGATCTTAAAAATGGGTAGAAGATCTGAATAGGCATTTTTCCAAAGAAGACATACAGTTGGCCAACAGGCACATGAAAAGATGCTCACCGCTGATCATGAAGGAAATGCAAATCTAAAGCACTATGAAATATCATTTCACAGCTGTTAGAAGGGTTATTATCAAGAAGACAAGAAATAGCAAATGTTGACAAGGACATGGAGAAAAGAGAACCCTCATGGGTTTTGGTACAAATGTAAGTTGGTACAAATGTAAGTTGGTGCAGCCATTATGGAAAATAATACGGAGGTTCCTCAAAAAATTAAAAATGGAGCTACCACATGATCTAGTAACTCCACTTCTGAAGAAAAGGAAAACACTAAATTGAAAAGATATATGCACCCCAATGTTCGCTGCAGCATTATTTATTTATCTACAAAAGCCAAGATATATAAACAATCTAAGTTTCTACCAATAGATGAAAGGATAAAGAAAATGTGGTATGTATATGTGTGTATATACTATACACAAAGGAATACTACTCACCAAAAAAAAAAAAAACCGTGATTTTGCCATTTGTAACAAAATGGGTGGACCTTGAAGGTATTACGCTAAGTGAAGTAATTCAGAGAAAGACAAATACCATACAATCTCACTTACATGTGGAATCTAAAAAACAAAACAAAGGAACGAAGAAGACAAGACAAAACACGTAGGTACAGAGAACAGAATGGTGGTTTCTAGAGGGGAGGGTGGTTGGGTGTGAATGAAATGGAAGTGAATGGGGGTCAAGAGGAACAAACTTAGTTACAAGATAAATAAGTCATGGGGATGTAATATACAGCAGTCAATAACATTGTAGTGCATATTTGCAAGTTGCCAAGAGAGTGAATCTTAAAAGGTGTCATCACAAGAAAAAAAATTGGTAGCTTCCACTGGTGATGGATGATAACTAGAAATGACTGAAGTGATCATTTGGCTGCATATACAAATATTGAATTTTTATGCTGTATACCTGAAACTAATATAACATCATGTGTCAATTATATTTGAATAAGAACAGACGCCATCCTTATAAGGACAGTTGTAAAATACAGAGCAAAATAAAATGAAGAAAATAAAAATTACTTTTAATCCTAATACTGGGGAGAATCACAGTAACCGTTGATATACTTCTTTCTAGGCCAAATTGTATTTTGCTTTTTTCCATACCAAATGGTGTCTTTTCCACTTAAATTACCTTGAACTTTCTCCCAAGACATCAAATATTTTCTGCAGTATTCTTTACAAAGGCAGTAACAGTATTTCTTATTATGAAGGTAGCAAAATTTATTTAACTAGCTCCCTAATATTGCATGGTTCTTATTCTGTGATTTTCTCTTTATAAATTATGATGTAATGAAGAGCCTTAAAAGTAAAAACATGCACTTATTTATAGTGATTTCCTTTGTATGAAGTCCAAGAAATAAGGTACTTGGTTAAAGCTCATGCTTTAAAGGGCATTTGATGCACATTACCAAATATTTGAAGTATATTTTAACCCCCATTTTATTCTGAAAAGGCACTGATTTTTCCTTTTGTTAATGATTTTCCTTAAAAAAAATCTCTCTAGGTTTTTATCTTCCTCTTGTCTACTGTAATTTTGACACAATTGAATATTTGTTGAATTCTGATTAAAAAAAGAGTCCATAATACTAAAAGCAACAATATATGAAAATATAACTATGCTGAAGGAAAGAATGAAAAAAATATCAGGTAATGTTTCACATTCCTTCTGGCAAAATAGAGTCTGATATATTTAAGGCATTCCTTTAAGGCAAGTAAATATATTTCACTACAGGGCAGGTGTCTGTAGGCCTGGTTCAAGCACACAGCAATTGACCCTTTTTACTGTGACTTTACTGTGCAACATTGGGTAGCATTTTAATTTTTTTTAAATGTTCATTTTTGAGAGAGTGAGAGAGACCGAACACGAGCAGGGGAGGGGCAGAGAGAGAGGGAGACACAGAATCGGAAGCAGGCTCCAGGCTCTGAGCTGTCAGCACAGAGCCCAAGAGGTCTGGGTTCAACTCCCCAACCCTGAGATCATGACCTGAGCTGAAGTCCCACACTTTACGGCTGAGCCACCCAGGCGCCCCATGTAGCAATGTAGGAGAGGGGTGTTGTTGCTTTTTAATGTGTGTTCAACTAACGGCACTTCATTTTTATATCATTTGGAGTTATTAAGAAAAATACATTTGGACTCCCCCCATAAGTTGTGCAATTGATAAGGCTCCCCTCACGTGTGCTCTGAACATGGAACCTCTCACCCGCCAGCCTAGTGGTTGGATTTTCTTTTGCGTTTCTCTGGCAAACACCCTTTGTACTGTCCCCAGGTAATTTCACCATTAATGTTCTAGAGGGCCGCAGGAAACCCGTAAGGGGACGTGGAAACAAACCCTTGAAGAGCACAGGAAGGTTTCCCCTCTGTTCTTGATTTCCCCCACTGTCCTGACGCTGTTTCCTGCTCTTGGGTTTCAGCGCTGTGCGGAGCGGGCGAGAGCTTTCTGTGCACCAGCGGGATCTGCGTGCCCTGGAAGCTGCGCTGCAACGGCCGCAACGACTGTAACGACTGGAGCGACGAGGCGCACTGCAGTAAGCGCGGGGCTGCGGGGGGCTTGCGGGCGGCGGGGGCCTGGCCAGGCGCCCGGGAACCGCAGCCGTTCCGGCGTTGGGGCCTGGCGACCACCGGCCTGGCGTAGCCCACCTCGGGTTTGCCTTCCTAGAGTGGGCGAGGCCTGCCGCCTTCAGCGGTCAGGAGTGGAGGCCGCAGTGGACCGGCTCAGGGCCTGGGGCCTTGTTTGCAGCAAGTGCTCACAATTGGAAGAAGGCCTTTTGTTTGTTTTGGTTGGGGGAGGATTTTGGTTTTGTTTTTAAAGTGTGATGAGTTTCGAGGTCAGCTTTTTGGAAAAGGATATTTTTAATAGGGAAAATTTTCACCCTCGCGATGCTTCCCATTCTGGGGCCGGCAGATGCAAAACCTCTTGCTTGTTTAGGCTTTCTCGGGACCTTGGAGAGAGACCATGGTGTTACCTGTTTTGGATCCATGCGTTGATAAATTCATCCGTAAACAGCGTCAGTTTATTTTGCTGGTGATTTGAATGGTCGTTTTGATTGTATTGGTGGGTGGCTTGTCTAATACCGTAGTTGCCTGCTAGGGCTGCCATACAAAGTACCGCGCACCGCATAGTTCTGGAGGCTGGAGAGTCTAAGATCAAGGCCAACAAGGTGCAGTGTCTGGTGAGAGTTCTCCTGGCTTGTAGGCAGCTTCCAGCTTCCTCTGTGCTCAGGTGACCTCGTCAGACGTGTACGGTTAAAATCGGAGTAGTAGTGAAAAAGTCACAAAACAGACCGGGAAAAGAGATCAGAGCACCCTTTATTACAGAGTCAGAAATAAATGTAAAAGGCCTTTATTGGGAGCGCTCTTGGGCGAGTTCCCTGGTCCGGACAGGATGGGCCAGGGAAGTTGCACAGGAGAACAAAGGACTGGGCCTTATACGGGCAGCAGCCTCTGATGTGATTCCGGGGCGGAGAACCCCGTGTAGGGTGGAGAGATGTGCCATATATATATATATATATATATATATATATATATATATACATATATATATATATAATAGCTTTCAAGTTGTTTTGCACTTATGCAACAGATAAAAAGGAAAAATTAGTCTCAATATTACATTGCAGGATTTGCATCCAAGGCAGAACCATATGTAGTTCTAATTTCTTGCTTTTTAATGGTTATATGACCAGCAAAAGTTACCACAGGAAACGCTGTGTATTTTACTCCCTGTAGCTGTCAAGGCTGTATGAGGCCCGTTGACCTTAATTGAGAGGTTCTTGTGGTGTCTTTGTCAAGTGGACCACCTCTTCTTTCTCTGACGGGTTAGGATTCTATTTACCATAAGTATTGAAGGCAGTATATTACGGTAATATTTCAGGTCAGTGTTTCCCTAACTCATGTTCCATAGCTGCTCAGTCTTGAAAACTGCTTGAGAAAAACATAAATTTGAGACATTCCGTCAAATCTACTTTTTACAGAGTTGCAACACATACACATTGCAAGTTCTGAGAAATGCAGTTAAAAAAAGACTTATTAGGGCACCTGGGTCGCTCAGTCAGTTTGAGCATTCGACTTTCGCTCAGGTCATGATCTCATGGTTCGTGAGTTCAAACCCTGTGTCGGGCTCTGTGCTGACAGCTGAGATCATGCTCTGTCTCTCCCTTTCTCTCAGAATAATAAATAAACATTAAATAAATAAATAAGAATTATTAATTTTTCTTAACTTGGTGTTTCCTCAAAACTATTTGTTCAATTGCTGTAGGCTTAGGAGGAAATATTTTTTAGAGCACCCACAGTGGGGAATTTAAAATGATTCAATAGAATTATATCCAATTTATGGGAATTGTGGTGGCATCTTTCCTTATCTCCCAATATGGCCACGTGGTCACCATTAAAATTCTGCATGTGCCTCTACCCCCAAGTGGTGGGCGTCTACTGGCCCATCATTTTGTTCCTCCATTGCAGTGAGCATTGCACTTACAACAGTAAGAGCTTTCTGCTGCGCTGGTTAAAATTGATTTTGAAGGAGTAAATTTTCCCAGAGACCGAGCAAGGAAAGTATTACTGTTCTATAAGGTATATAGCAATATCCTGGAAACTGAAGAGTTAGGAAGGAAAAGATGGGCTTTCCTCATGAACATACTTAAAAACCCATGTAGTTGGGTCAATTGAGGAAATAAAATACATCCCTTCAGAATATTTGTCTATGAAAATGCTTAGTTAGATACGGAAAGCTTTGCGTGTAATTTTTTCCGAACTTACAAGGACATTTGATTCTGGGTTTTAACATTCAGTGCTTGTGGCATTTCAGTGCATTGGTTGAGGGTGTCACCCTCCCGCTGTCACCACCGTGTGGTGAAGGCAGAGTGTAAGTCTGCAATAGGGCGTGGATGCAGGTCAGAGCGTGAATGCAGCCTACCTTACCCCTGAGGGGAGAAGACGGTTTTGCTGGGCATTCCTGATGAGAAGAAGAAGGATGTGCCGGTTCCCAGGGCGCTGGCAGGTACAGGAGGAAGAGGAGGATTCCTCTCTGCTAATCAACTACGCCGGTAACATTTATTTACATGATTGATTGATTGAATTTTTAGCAGAGGAGGTACTATCCCCTTTTGTACAGATGCAGAGCTGAGGTTGAGAGTGATGAACGAATTTGCCAGTGGTTCAAAGTGCTAGATTTAAACCTGGGTCTCTATTATTTGTTTGTTTTTATTGAAGTATAGTTGACACACAATGTTATATTCATTTTAGGTGTCCAACATAGCGATTTGACAAGTCTGCACATTGCTCAACGCTCATCACAAGTGTCATCCCATCTGTCACCTTACAGTATTAGTGACTATATTTCCTATGCTGTACTTTTCATCCCCATGATGTATTTATTTTATAACTGGAAGTTTGTATCTCTTAATCCCCTTCACTTATTTCACCCATCCCCCAACCCCCTTCCCTCTGGCAATCATCAATTTTTCCTTTGTATTTATGAATCTGTTTCTGTTTTTGTTTGTTTTCTAGATTCCATTTATACATGAAATTATAATGTGTATACAATGTATATACATGTATGATATACATGTCAATCATATTTGTCCTTCTCTGACTTACTTCACTTAGCACAATGCCCTCAAGGTCCACCCATGTTGTCACAAATGACAAGATCTCATTCTTTTCTGTGGCCCCAGATAGTCCATCACACACACACACACACACACACACACACACACACACACACCATCTTCTTTATCCATTCATCTACTAATGGACACTTAGGTTGCTTCCGCATCTTGGCTATTGTAAATAATACCTCACTAACCGTAAAGATGCATATATCTTTTTGAATTACTCTTTTCATTTTGAGAGGAGTAAATACCCAGTAGTAGAATTACTGGATCATATGATATTTCTATTTTTAATTTTTTTGAGGAACCTCCATACTGTTTCCTAAAGTAATTGAACCAATTTGCATTTCCATCAACAGGGTACAAAGGTTCCTTTTTCTCCACATCCTCACTAACACTTGTTATTTCTTGTCTTGTAGGAACTAGCTATTCTGAAAGGTGTGAGGTGATACCTCACTGTGGTTTTGATTTGCATTTCCCTGATGATGAATGATGTGGAGCATCTTACCATGTGTCTGTTGGCCATTTGTATGTCTTCCTTGGAAAAATGTCTATTCAGGTCCTTTGCCCACTTTTTATTCAGATTATTTGGAGTCTTTTGGTATTGAGTTGTATGAATTCTTTATACATTTTAGATAATAACTTTTTATTGGTCATATCATTTGCAAATATCTTCTCCCACTCTAAAGGTTGTCATTTTGTTTTGTTGATGGTTTCCTTCAAGGTGCAAAAACTTTCCATTTGGTGCAGTCTCAATAGTTTGATTTTGCTTTTGTTTCTTTTGCCCAAGGAGACCTGTCCTTAAATATGTTGCTAAGGCTAATGTCCAAGACATCACTGCCTGTATTTTCTTTTAGGAGTTTTGTGGTTTCAGGTCTCACATTTAGGTCTTTCATCCATTATGAGTTCATTTTTGTGTATGGGGTAAGAACGTGGTTTTGTTTCACTCTTTTGCTTGTGGCTGTTCAGGTTTTTCAATACCATTTATTGAAGAGCCTGTCTTTTCCCATTATAAATCCTTGCCTCCTTTGTTGTAGATTAATTGACCGTATAAGTGTGGGTTTGTTTCTGGGTTGCTATCCTGTTCCATTGATCTATGTGTCTGAATCCAACCTTGAGTGGGTCCAAATCTACTTGTTTTCCCCAAAGTGTGCTGCCTTTGGTTTGCCCTTGTCCATATAAGTTCAGACTTGATGAACAATTATATTCTGATCCCTTACATGACAGGAAAATGTTTATTTTGGTTGCTCTATTGTACTTTGAGTGTTGATTGTCTATTATACTGGCATGCCAGGTATCTGGGACTGCTTACGGACCTTCTCCACTAACTAACTTTGTCATGTTCTTCAGTGTCTTCCTAAGCATTTGTAGAATCAATGGGTTTCCAACCACCTGGAATAATTTTAGTGGGGTAGTGAGAAGTTTTCTTTTTTTTTTTATTTTTTTTAGTGTTTTTATTTATTTTTGAGAGAGAGAGCATGCATGAGCAGGGGAGGATCAGAGAGAAAGGGAGACACAGAATCTGAAGCAGGCTCCAGGCTCTGAGTTAGCTATCAGCACAGAGCCCAACACGGGACTCGAACCCACGAACTGTGAGATCATGACCTGAGCCGAAGCCGGACACTTAACCGACTGAGCCACCCAGGTGCCCCGAGAAGTTTTCAAAAACTAAGGAGAGGTTTCTTTTAGAAATTTCTAACTCTGTGACTTTGGGTGGGCTACCTCTCTGTTCCTGGTTTTCTTTGCCACTGAGGCTGGCTGCACTTTAGTACCTATAGAGAGCCCAACCTGCAGGGATCCTAACTCAGTTGGTCCAGAGGTGGACCCAGCAGCACCTTTGTGAAACTTCCAGTGTAACTCTAATATACAGCCAGACTTGAAACCACTGGACTAGAGGGTTTCTGGTGACTCTTGTTGCTCACATTCTATGACCTTTGGATTGCATAACCAGCTCTAGAACAGTGTCTGGTACATAACTAGAGCTTAGCAAATGAATAAGAAAGCTTCAAGAAAAATGATTGTCAAATGAGAAAATAGCTGCCACAAAGTCCATGCACACTTATGCCACGTACACCCACTGTCAAATCCTTTTGGAAATCATTTGCTTGGAATTTGGAGTCAAAATGGTTGACTTACATTTTAGTATAATTATACCATAAGCTATACTATATACTAATTGTGCTGTGTTAACTGCTTATTCTAGGTATAATTATACTATCACAATGTGTAGGGATTACTTGTAGAAGTTCTTGAGTCAGGTGGCCTGGGTGCTCTCTCTGCTTTGCCATTTCCTGCTTCTGTGAACTTGGGGAGGTCCCTCAATCTCTCTGGGCCTCAGTGCCCTCACCAGTGAAATGGAACCAATAACAGTAACTATCTCTAGAATAGTTATGCAGAATAACAAACTCGTGGCTATAAAGCACATCGACCATTGTCTGTCTGGCATTCAGTAACTCTTAAAGGGTGGTAGGATTTATGGTTCTTATTGTGGTTATTGCTGTTTTATTCACCACATCTTTGCTCCCCTCCCTCCTTCCTCCCTACCTCACCTCCGCCTCTGCCTAGCACCTCTGCCTAGCACCTCTCACCTCCAAGGTGTAAAGGATTGTCACTGAAGTCTTGAAGGCAACTCAGAAAAGTCAGGGAGTACACTGAAGAGGAGACAGAAACAGTAAAACATCCACCACAACTTTAAAACCAGCACCACATGAACTAATATTAGAAAAGAGGCACAAAATAAAAATGGACATTCCAGATGATGTTTCTGAATCACCCAAAATGACCGCATTTACCATATTCTTTTTACTGAAAGGCAGGGATGCAAGTAAATATTAAAACTATTTCCATCAAAATGACAAAAAGGAAAATATTACACTGTACCCTGAAGGAGGAAGCTTCAGAAGTCTGGAAAATTCCCTTTTGTTTAGTAGCAATCTGATTATACAAATGTAGTCCTTGAGTTCCTGCTATGTGTGAAGCATGTTCTAGACACCCAGGAAGTATAAAGACTGTTAAGATATGGTTTCTTCCTTCAGGAGTCTTTGAGTCTAATCAGAGAAATAACGAATGAACACGGAGATCATTGAATACGGTACTTTAGAGCAATAGAATAGAAGAGATGTCACAAAGGAGAAGACTGGTGTACACAAAAAGCCAGGGACCATAGGTTCTATGACTATAGACAAGCGCAGGACCACAATGATTAAGATTAATGTGGAGCAGGCTGATGGAAAAGTGGGATTGAAACCAGGCCTTGGATACAGATCATGTTTGGAAAGTCTAGTTCAGTGGTTCTCAAGTGAGGGCCGTTTTGCCCTCGCTCCCCCAGGGACATTTTTCATTTTTCAATGTTTGGAGACATATTTGATTGTCATGAGTGTGGAATTTGGAGGAGGTGCTATGGCATTTAGTAGGCAGAGGTCAGAGATGCTGGTCAGCATCCTACAATGCACAGGATGGTCTCCACAACAAAGAATCACCCACTCCAATTTGTCAGTAGTACTGCTGTTGAGAAATCCTTTAGAGCTAGAAGTCAATAGTCAAAAATCCCAGGAGTCAAGAAGCCCGGGTGACCATAATGAGCTGGGCAACTGCAGGCAGACCGTTTAACCTCTCTGGTCATCTCAAAATGAGGGTGCCTGTGGGTGGAAATAGAGCATCCATTCCTGAATCTTGAGCTGAGGCAACATAATTATGTTTATAAACTCATAGAGACTGAGAAAAATGAATGAAGCTCTTGATAAAAGCTTTCCTGTTCCTTAGTTTCCTCCCTTAATTTAATGACAATTTTAAGGGATGAAAGTTAACAGCATAAGATGCCAAACTGAAATAAATATCCACATGCAGGAACTTCAGAAGTAACGTTTTGTATCAGGTACTCATGAAGAAAAAAAAATCTGTATCTAGTAAAACATCTACCTTAGGTTATATAAAATTATGCTTGTATTGAGCAAGAAAATCATCACAAGAAGCTTTTGAAAATTTTGATTTGTTGGCCCCAAACTGTGCTGACAACATCTCTTTTCAGTCCAAATAAACATTTATTCCAATAAAAGGAGGCACTGTGAATTTGGCTATTTGCTATGTATTTCTGGCTGCGTAGTGCCGCTGGCTAAGGTTTTGTGTGTTTACTAATCACACAGACCTCAGGGAGGTAACAAGTTGTTTTCCGAATTCAGCTAATTTTGTATCTAACCTCTGAAAATGGCTTCTAACCAAGTAAGTCATAACAAACAGTGGAAAGTTGAATCTGCACCTATGTGAATAATGAGAAATTTAAAAAAATGCTTGAGTCATCTCTATTTATGAAATAAATGTTTATTTTTATGAAATAATCTCATAAATGGCTGCATTAATTTAAGAAATCTCTACAATAAGGGGTTTTAATTTGCACCACCAACATTTTTAGAATGGGCCTCACAGAAGGGGTGCATGAATCATTGGAAATTTTTGATGTGTTCCAAGGTTAATCAGTTTCTAAAAGAAGTATTTGATTCCCCAGTCTTACCATAAAAAAAAGTGAAATGTACTGCTTAGAAAAAAGAAAATTGACTCATATGGTTTAAAATATGTCACCCCGTCCACTCTGCTCTCTCCTCTGGGGAATGCAAATATTTTTGCCCTGGTGGTCAAGTTGAGGCCCCTGGGTATTGCTGATTCTAAGCATGCTGATTCTAAGCATACTGATTCAAAACCTCCTACAAGAGTAATTTAGATAAAATAACAAACAAAACAGTAATACGAAAAACCTTTTCAAACTTCCCAAGGAAATATATATATTTTGATGCACAAATTCTTTAACTTTGCAGGCTGGGCAGGAGAACCGAAGTTTGTAACATTTCTTGACTCAGCACGTGTATGGTGGTTACACCCAGTGTGGGGTGCAGGGTGGGGATTGAGTGCCCTCTGCTGAATGGGAGGAAATAGTACTGTCCATGTGAAAACTGGGACCTCTTTTTAGTTCTTTATTTTCCCTTATGATGGTCATCTTTGTTATTACAATTATTCAGGCTGGAGAAAATAAAAAAATAAGAAGCACTTATAGAGTTCTGTGTGTGAGAACATGTAAGCATACGTGTAAGCACATGTGTGTGTTGGACATTCATACACCCTCTTAATGTGGGCACTGAACAGATGGTCCCTAAGGCACATTTTTATTTTTATTTATTTTTTTTGCACATTACATTTTTAAAATGATGTGATCCTACAAGTATTTAAGTAGCTTCTTTGAAGGATGCTTCATGAAATAGAAATGTATAATTCATGTGAGTAACAAGAATAATATTTTGATGTATATGGCTAACAGTTTAATTGATCAATGCCCAAGAATTTTGATAAGGAATTATAGCATCTGGGATGCTTCCAGTGAAGAGGTACTCATCACCGGTCATGTGAGATGCAGCTGGATGCTTGAGGAGAAACAATCAGCCAGAATTTAGGAGACAATTCGATTCTTGGTCTTCATCAGCCAAGGAGAATTGTCCTCAAATGTGTCTCCTTTGTTTTGCTGTTCCTTCTACCTGAAACATACTGAAGCTTTCATCCCATCCATTCTCCTGAAAGTCTGTCTTCCATGATCCCCTTCCAGCCTTAAGAATCTGTATTTTGAGGGCACCTGGGTGGCTCAGTTGGTTAAGCATCCGACTTCAGCTCAGGTCATAATCTCATGGTCCGTGAGTTCGAGCCCTGTGCTGGGCTCTGTGCTGACAGCTCAGAGCGTAGAGCCTGCTTCTGATTCTGTGTCTCCCTCTTTCTCCCTCTCCCCTGCTCACACTCTGTCTTTCTCTCTCTTTCTCAAAAATAAACATTTAAAAATTTAAAAAAAAGAACCTGTATTTTGAACTTAATTCACTTTAAATAAGAGAAAATACTTTTAAGAAATCTCATTTCTATTAAACACAAGCTTCTTTACACATATAGATTTAAAATATTTTTATAACTTTATTGAGGTACCGTTTCCATACCATATGTTATCCCATTGATTTTTAGTAAATTGATGGAGTTGGGTGACCACCACCACAATCCACTTCTAGAACTTCATCATCTCCCCTCAGATTTCCCTCCCATCCATTTTTGTCAGTCCCCATTCCCCCACCCCCACCCCAGCCACAGGTGGCTGTCTCTGTTCTCTGTCTCCGTAAGTTTTCTTTTTCTGGGAATTTCATAAATGGGCTGTACAATATGCAGTCTTTGTATCTGAATTCTTTTATTTAGCATAATGTTGTTGAGATTCATCTGTGCAGTCACATGTATCAATAGTATGATATTTTAAATTGCTGGATAGTATTTCATCATTTGCGTGTTCTATATTATGATTATTAATTCACCAGCTGGGAAGTGTTTGGATTGTTTCTAGTGTTTGGCTATTATAAATAATGCTACCACAGACATTTACATATAAGTCTTTGTGTGGATGTATGTTTCATTTCTCTTGGGTAGATTTCTAAGGATGGAAATCATGAATCATATGATAAGGTTATAGTTTACTTTATAAAAAGCTGCCATATGGCTTTCTAATGTAGCGTTATTATTCTATATCCCCACCAACTCTACATGAAAGCTTTAGTTTCTCAAAATAGTAGCCAATATTTGGTATTTTCTGTTTATTATTATTATTATTATTTTATTATTATTCTTATCATTACCATCTTAGGGGATATGTAATAGTATATTAGTGTGGTTTTAATCTGCATTTCCCTAATGACTATATTGAGCACTTTTTTTACATACCATAGTTGAATATTTTATTTTAATTTAACAGATAAATTCACATTTATTCATCACACTTGAAATATGAAGCCAAAGGTTTTCTTTTTTTTAATTTTATAGTTTATTGTCAAGTTGGTTTCCATGTAACACCCAATGCTCTTCCCTACACATGCCCTCCTCCATGCCCATCACCCCCTTCCCCTCTCCTCCTGCCCCATCAGTCCTCAGTTTGTTCCCAGTATTCAAGAATCTCTCATGGCTTGCCTTCCTCCCACTCCTCAACTTTTTCCCCCTTCCTCTACCCCATGGTCCTCTGTTAAGTCCCTCCTGTTCCACTTATGAGTGAAAACATATGGTATTTGTCCTTCTCTGCCTGACTTACTTTGCTTAGCATGACACCCTCGAGGTCCATCCATGTTGCCATGAATGGCCAGATTTCATTCTTTCTCATTGCCATGTAGTATTCCATTGTATATATAAACCACATCTTCTTGATCCACTCATCAGTTGATGGACATTTAGGCTCTTTCCATGATTTGGCTATTGTTGAAAGTGCTGCTATGAATATTGGAGTACATTGTGCCCCTATGCATCAGCACTTCTGTATCCCTTGGGTGAATCCCCAGCAGTGCTATTGCTGGATCATAGTGGAGTTCTATTGATAATTTTTTGAGGACTCTCCACACAGTTTTCCAGAGTAGCTGTACCAGTTTACATTCCCACCAACAATGTAGGAGGGTGCCCATTTCTCCACATCCTCGTCAGCATCTGTAGTCTCTTGATTTGTTCATTTTAGCCTCTCTGACTGGCATGAGGTGGTATCTCAGTGTGGTTTTTATTTGTATTTCCCTGATAATGAGTAACGCTGGCATTGTTTCATGTGTCTGTTGGCCATCTGGATGTCCTCTTTGGAGAAGTGTCTCTTCATGTCTTCAGCCCATTTCTTCACTGGATTATTCGTTTTGTGGGTGTGGAGTTTGGTGAGTTCCTTGTAGATTTTGAATACCAACCCTTTATCCGATATGCCATTTACAACTATCTTTTCCCATTCTGTTGGTTGCCTATTAGTTTTCTTGATTGTTTCCTTGCAGTGCAGAAGCTTTTTATCTTTTTTAAAAATGTTTTTAATGTCTATTCATTTTTGAGAGACAAAGAGAGAGAGAGAGACAGACAGACAGAACATGAACTGGGGAGGGGCAGAAAGAGGGAACAGAATCTGAAGCAGGCTCCAGGCTCTGAGCTATTAGCACAGAGCCCGAAGGGGGGCTTAAACTCACAAACTATGAGATCATGACCTGACCCAAAGTCAGACACTTAACCAACTGAGCCACCCAGGTTCCCCAGAAGCTTTTATCTTGATGAGGTCCCAATAGTTCATTTTTTATCTTGATTCCCTTGTTTTGGGGATGTGTCAGGTAGGAAATTGCTGCAGTTGAGGTCAAGGAGGTTGTTTTCTGCTTTCTCCTCTATGGTTTTGATGGTTTCCCCTCTCACATTCAGGTCCTTTGTCCATTTTGAGTTTATTTTTGTGTATGGTGTAAGAAAGTGGTCTAGTTTCATTCTTCTGCATGTTGCTGTCCACTTCTCCCAGCACCACCTGTTAAGGAGGCTGTCTTTTTTTCATTGTCTTTCTTTCTGCTTTGTCAAAAATGAATTGGCCATACATTTGTGGGTCCAGTTCTGAGTTCTCTATTCTATTCCATTGGTCTATGTGTCTGTTTTTGTGCCAATATCATACTGTCTTGATGATGACTGCTTTGTAGTGGAGGTTAAAGTCTGGGATTGTAATGCCTCCTACTTTGGTTTTCTACCTCAATATTACTTTGGCTATTCGGGGTCTTTTGTGGTCCATAAAAATTTTAGGGTAGTTTGTTCTAGCTTTGAGAAGAATGCTAGTGCAGTTTTGACTGGGATTACATTGAATGTGTAGATTTCTTTGAGTAGTAATGACATTTTAACAATGTTTATTCTTCCCATCCATGAACATGGAATGTTTTTCCATTTCTTTGTCTTCTTCAATTTCTTTCATAAGTTTTCTATAGTTTTCATTGTACAGATATTTTACATCTTTGGTTAGGTTTATTCCTAGGTATTTTATGTTTTTTTGTGCAGTGTGAATGGCATTAGTTTCTTTATTTCTCTTTCTGTTACTTCATTATTAGTGTATAAAAATGCAACCGATTTCTGTATGTTGATTTTGTACCTTGCAACGTTGCTGAATTCATGGATCAGTTCTAGAAGGCTTCTGATGGAGTTGGTTGGGTTTTCCATGTAGAATATCATGTCATCTGTGAAAAGTGAAAGTTTGACTTAATCTTTGCCAATTCGAATGCCTTTTGTTTCCTTTTGTTGTCTGATTGCTGATGCCTGGAATTCTAGCACTATGTAACAACAGTGGTGAGAGTGGACATTCTTGTCATGTTCCTGATCTCAGAGGGAAAACTCTCAGTTCGTCCCCATCAAGGATGATATTAGCTGTGGGCTTTTCATAAATGGCTTTTATGATATTTAAGTAAGTTCCTCCTATCCTGACTTTCTCGAGGGTTTTTATTAAGATAGGATGCTGTATTTTGTCAAATACTTTTTCTGCATCTATTGACAGGATCATATGGTTTTTATCTTTTCTTTTGTTAGCATGATGTATCACATTGATTGAAACAGCACTGTAACCCAGGAATGAATCCCACTTGATCATGGTGCATAATTATTTTTATATGCTGTTGAATTTGATTTGCAAGTATCTTGTTGAGTATTTTTGCATCTGTATTCATTAAGAATATTGGCCTGTAGTTCTTTTTTTTATTGTTGTTGAGTCTCTATCTGATTTGGGAATCAAAGTGATGCTGGCTTCATAGAATGAATCTGTAAGTTTTCCTTCTATTTCTATCTTTTGGGATAGCTTGAGAAGAATGGGTATTAACTCTGCTTTAAATGTCTGGTAGAATTCCCCTGGGAAACCATCTGGCTCTGGGCTCTTATTCGTTGGGAGATTTTTGATAAGTGATTCCATTTCTTTACTGGTTATGGGTCTGTTCAGGTTTTCTGTCTCTTCCTGTTTGAATTTTGACAGTGTAAGTGTGTTTAGGAATTTGTCTGTTTCTTCTAGATTGTCCAGTTTGTTGGCATATAATTTTTCATAGCATTTCATGATGATTGCTTGTATTTCTGAGGGATTGGTTGTAACAGATCCATTTTCACCCATGACTTTGTCTATTTGGGTGTTCTCTCTTTTCTTTCTAAGGAGCCTGGCTAGAGGTTTATCAATTTTTGTTTATTTTTTCAAAAAACCAACTCTTGGTTTCATTGATCTGTTCAGCTGTTTTTTGTTTTTTGTTTGTTTGTTTGTTTTGGAATCTATATTGTTTGTTTCTGCCCTGATCTTTAGTATTTCTCTTCTTCTGCTGGGTTTGGGGTGCTCTTGCTGCTCCTCTTCTAGTTCCTTTAGGTGCTCTGTTAGAGTTTTAATTTGAACTTTTTCTAGTTTCTTGAGATAGTCCTGGGTTGCAATATACTTTCCTCTAGGACTGCCTTTGCTGCATCCCAGAGAGTTTGGATTGTTGTATTTTCATTTTCATTTGTTTCCATATATTTTAAAATTTCTTTTCTAATTGCCTGATTGGCCCAATCATTCTTTTGTAGGGTGGTTTTTAACCTCTATTTTTTGGAAGTATTCTAGAATTTTTTCTGTGATTGATTTCAAGTTTCATAGCATTGTGATCTGAAAGTGTGCATGGTATGATCTCAATTTGTTTATATTTATGGAGGGCTGCTTTATGCCCCCGTATGTGATCTATCTTGGAGAGTGTGCCATGCACACTCAAGAAGAAAGTGAATTCCCTAGCCTCAGGATATAGAGCTCTAAATATATCTATCAATTCCATCTCTTCCAATGTGTTGTTCAGGTCCATTGTTTCTTTAGTGATTTTCTCTGGTTATCTATCCATTGCTGTAAGCGGAGTATTAAAATTCCCTGCAATTAGCACATTCTTATCAATAAGATTGTTTCTGTTTGTGACTAATTGTTTTATGTATTTGTGTGCTCATGAATTTGGCACGTGGATGTTTATAATTGTTAGCTCTTCCTGCTTTAGAGACCTGTAATTATTATATAATGTCCTTCTTCATCTTTTGTTACTGCCTTTACTTTAAAGTCCAGTTTCTTCGATATAAGTATGGCTACTCAGGCTTTCTTTTGACTTCCAGTTGCATGGTAGATATTCCTCCATCCCCTTACTTTCAATCTGAAGGTGTCATCAGGTCTAAAATGAGTCCCTTATAGACAGCAAATAGATGGATTTTGGTTTTTTATCCATTCTTCTACCCTGTGTTGTCAGACTGAAGCATTAGGTCCATTTAATTCAGTGTTATTATTTAAAAATATGGGTTTAGATTCTTTGTGTTCTCTGTAGAGTTCATGCTTGTAGTGGTGTCTCTGGTATGTTCTATTCCTTGCAACATTTCCCTCATAGATTCCCTCTTTGGATTTCTTGTAGGGCTGGTTTGGTGGTGATGAATTCTCTCAATTTTTGTTTATTTGGGAAAACGTTTATTTATCCTTCTATTTTGAATGAAGGCATGCTGGATAAAGGATTCTTGGCTGCATATTTTTTCTGTTCATCACATTGAAGATTTCCTGCCATTCGTTTCTGGTCTGCCAAGTTTCATTAGATACTGTAACCACTCTGATAGATTTTCCCTTTGTATGTTAGGGCCCTTTTATCCCTAGCTACTTTCAGAATTCTCTCTTTATCTTTATATTTTGCCAGTTTCACTATGATATGTCATGCCAAAGGTCAATTCAAGTTACGTCTGAGGGGAGTTCTCTGTGCCTCTTGGATTTCAATGTCTATTTCCTTCCCCAAATCAGGGGAAGTTCTTGGATATAATTTGATCAAGCACCCCTTAAGGACCTTTTTCTCTTTCTTCTTCTTCAGGAATTCCTATAATATGGATATTTGATTGTATCACTCAGGTCTCGAATTCTACTTTTGTGCTCCTGTATCAATTTCTCTCTCTTTTTCTTGGCTTCCTCTTTTTCTATAACTGTGTCTTTTAATTCACCTATTCTCCTCTCTGCCTCTTCAATCTGTGCAGTGGCCACATCCATTTTATTATGCACCTTACTTATAGTCTTTTTTTTAACTCATCACAGCTATTTAGAAGGTCCCCAGTCTTTGTATCAATAGCTTCTTTGATGACTTCCATGCTTTTTTCAAGCCCAGCGATTAATTTTATGACAATTGTTCTAAATTCTTGCTCAGTTTTGTTGCTTATACCTGTTTTGAGCTGTGACTTCTTCTTGGGATTTTTTTTTCGAGGAGAGTTCTTCCATTTCATCATTTTAGCTAGCTTTCTGTCTCTTGTAAGTTTTAAAAGCTCCTTATGCACTCTGCCCCTGTTGGTATTGCTCTATTAAAGGAGGCTCATTGACTGTCCAGGGCCGGTCCATTCAGGAAGTGTTCTTTTAATGATGTCTTTCGATTACTCTTGTTGTGCCTTTGGTTATTTTATCTCCCTACTCAGTGATATTTGGGACTCTCCACCATGTGTACTTTGGCTTGTTTCCTGAAAAGGAAAACAGACAGACAAACACAAAGGGAACAAAAGCACACAAATGCACAGACAACTCAAACAAACAAGCAAACCAAATGGGGAAAGAAAAAAAAAAAAAGAAAGATGAGAAAAGAATAAAAAAGGTGGGGGGACAGAAACAAAAAAAGACAAGGGATAGTCTAAAAGGATAAAACCAGTGGAGGAGAGAGATAAGAATTAGATAAGGGAAAATATATCTGAATGGCAAGAATTGACCTAATCACAACAGTGCATCAATGTTGCTCTTTCCTGGGCTCCATGGTGGAAAAGGAGAAAAAGAAAAAAAAGAAAAAAAAAGGCAGCTTTCTAGTGCGGATGGGCATGGTTTGGTGTATATAGGTCTCGGGGGCTGCTCTCCAAGGCCCCATCTTGGTGGTTGTGGGGAGACGAATGGTGGCACCCCAAGCCCTTCTCGAACCAAGTGTTGCAAGCCTCTCTTTTGGGTCAATCTCCCTGTGCCATGGGATGGCTAAATTGTATTTCCCAAGCCCCCTCTTTGTTTTGAAATCCTAGTCCATGCACTTTAATGCTACCACCTGAGATGAGATGTACTGTTGCAGGTGGGTGGCTTCCTAGCCAGGATTGAGTAGGGGGGTACTGGGGAGCATCTTTCTCCTGGCTCTGCCTAGAATTGGCATACTGAGCCAAAGGAAAATGTGCCAGCTATAGGGGATGAATTTCTCTCCTTGCGCCCAGCAGTTATATGTGGGATGATGGTACCCCTCTCTGTCTAGGGCTGAAGTTTTTCTCTTCTCTAGAAACAGCTGTATGAGCATTTTCAATCTCTCTTTCTCTTCCCCTCGTAACTCCATGGCTCTGCGGGCTCTCCCCAGCTCTGTGGTGCTGGGGCAGGGGAGGCCTCCCTCCCCTCCAAGCCTCTGGCCCAGCTCGTTTTTATTTCCCTAGATCACACTCTTTCAGGCACCTATGAGGCTGTCTTCTTTTTGGACTCTGTGTGTTTTCCTGCCACTCTTGCAGTTCAGAGTATTGTGGCTTCAGTATTTCTCTGTTTGATAGATGCAGGTGGGGAAAAATTACAGAGCTCCCTACTCCTCTGCCATCTTGCCCCTCTCCACTTTACATATATTTATTAATCTCTTCACCAAAACCCTATTAAGTACTTGATCTTATCCCATTTCATAAATCAGTTCACAGACTCATAGATTTTAACTACACCAGTTATTCAAGTTCTCACAGCTCATAGTAGATGGCAGAACCAGGGTGCCCAAGTATCCGGTTTACCCAAGTACAAGATCTAGTACAAGGACCAAGTCCAAGTCCTTGCATGTTGCTTATTTCAACATTAAACTTTAAGTTCCCTGAGGTTACATATTACTTAGTCTTATCTTGTCACCATAATCTAGTCCAGGACTGATTATTGGATGGTCATGTTATGAGACGCTCAGTTGATTTAAGTGATGGTGTTTGTGTGAAAATAAGAACCTTATAATCTAAATGAGTTTTTCTCTTTATTATGCTCATGCTTATCATTGACAAAACTAGACTTTCATTTTATTTTGTTTTTTAAAGTTTATTTATTTATTTTGAGAGAGAGAGTACAACTGGGGGAGAGTCAGAGAGAGAGAAAGAAAAAAAGAGAGAAAATTCCAAGCAGGCTCTATGCTATCAGTGCAGATTCCCACATAGAACTTGATCCCACAAACCGTGAGATCATCACATTGAGAGCTGAAATCTAGAGTCGGACGCTCAACAAACTGAGCCACCCAGGTGCCCCTAGACTTTCATTATAAAGGAAATGTTCTAATGAAATAACTACTTACTCTGTATTAAGCATGAATTCTGTATGAGCATGAATTTCATTAGGAACTTTGGGTGAATTGAGAGTCTTTGCCCATATGTGACTATAAAGAAGCTTTCAGGTAACATAAAGTGGATCTCAGATAAAGACTTTTAAAAAGTGTTAGAAGCATTGGCTTGGGAGCCAGAAGATTTTAGTCCTGGCTCTGCAGCAACTTGTTATGTGATCTTGAACAAGACCTTGGGTCTCTGTGCAGTCTCCTCACTGGTAAAACAGTAGATGTGGACCTGGTTACCATTATGATTTCCCTCCCATGATGTGCTTTTGTTAAACGAAGTACTACTAGAACCTTTTGTTCTGCTCTGATAACACATCAGTGGCTTCTCTTATGTGCAGATTGCAGTGAGGATTTGTTTCACTGTCACACTGGCAAGTGCCTTAATTATAGCCTTGTATGTGATGGATATGATGACTGTGGAGACCTGAGTGATGAGCAGAACTGTGGTAAGTAGTATTATTTCCCTAAAGATTTTCATTTAAAATGACAGAAATGCCTACTCCAGAATTACTAACTCATTGTTTGTTAATGTGATTAGCAGGTTAAATTACAAAATGGTTGGTCTCTTAATTTTTAAAAAGAGGAGGTGTTTTCAATTACACGTCTCAGTCATGTCTCTGTACAAATGTAATACTCCTTAAAGTCATAATAAGGAAGTGCTTAAGAAGTAGAGTGGCAAGATGTTAATATGTTAATTTTTTCTCCTTGAAAGTGTTCTGTTTCTTCTCTGGTTTAGATTTTGAGCTCTTTGCAGACAGATACCTTGTTGTGTGTAAAATCCCCTAATTATATGTAACCAAAGACTCCCCCCACTTTATTTGATTGCCAAGCCCTGCAAGGACAGCTTCTGCAGTAGTGACACCTAGGGTTAGAGAAACACATTTATTTTATGTATGAAATCTGATCTTATCTTTTTAAAAAATCAACCTACCTACTAATTACATGTTCATACCTATAAACAGCATCTTCTCCATCCCCCACTCTAGACCCTGGTAACCACCATTCTACCCTCTGTTTTTACAAATTCAGCTTTTTTTTTTTCCCTTAAAGATTCCATATATAAATGCTATCACACAGTATTTGTCTTACTCTTTGACTTATCTCAGCATAAATATGCTCAGTGTAATATGTCCATTATATCTTAATAAATGAAAGAATAAACCTACTACTTAAAGAGCTGTAGTCAATTGTGAATACCATCTCATGAATTAAAAGGACCGAAAGTCCTCTTGTTTATTTACCTTTTTGACTCTGTGATTACCATTAGAATTTTTGGGTAGTGTATTACTGAGTGACATGAGGACTTTGTAGTATGGACCAAAATGCAAGCTATGACGAGAAGGTCCCCTGGGAACATGATGTGAAATAATATTCAGCATTAGAGAATATTGAAACAGATATTGGGGAAGGATCAGAGGAATACCTTGGAGTGGCAAATGTCCGAAGTGGCCCCATATTGGGAAACTAGGTAGTTTCTAGATGTAGCTGTCTAGCTACCCTGACTGTATCCATAAAAATATAGGCAATGTGTATATGCACAAATCACCCCACAAGTCACTATGTAGGCATGGATTATCTTCTGGGGCTGAGTAATCTTGGGACACAGAATGAGAGGCAGTTTTAATTGTATACATCATAGAACTTATAGTTGGGAGGGGTCTTATAGATTATCTAATCCAAGCCCTCCTTTTACAGTGAGATACTTGGAGAAAAGAGGAGGGGGGAAGGAGAGGGGTGGAGTGGAGGGCTTGAGTGTAGTTTGGTAGTTAGGTCAGTGGAGAGGACCAGGGAATATAGTTACAGTGTGATAAAGAATGGTCTTACCACTCAACATAATTCCTCTGAAGATAGTAGGATATCATGAAGTCTGTGCTCTTAGGGTGACTTTGCCCCTCTGTAAGGGTAATAATTACAAATTTCCCTTAGACCAGTCCTTGCCCCAGCTGCCCATCATGAGCAAGCTGAGCATGTGTCCCATCTGTTGTGTCTTCCTTCTTTTCTCAGCATTCCATCTTCCACATACTGTACCTGACTTTATTGCTGTAATCTGACCTTTCAGATCCATGGTCACTCTATGAGTCTGTCAATGACAGTGGTACTCTCAATGGATACTCATAATCGTTCCTCATTCTTGATTCTGTTATCCACGAATCCACACACATCTTTTAAAGGGTTATTTATATTACAGTTTTTCCACATCTCATGGTAAGGGATCCCATAGTGTCTGCTCTCTGTGAGAAGAAACTTTACTTAATTCTCTTTTTTTTTTCTCTAAGAATGTATACTTTAGGGAAGAGGTTAAATCTAGGCTGAAAAGGATCATGAAAAAATATACAAATATTCTGCATTTCTCACCCAGCAGTTCTTTTCTAATATGAGTTATATATTAAGATAGTTTAATAGAAAGCCTAAGCTTAGCATTAGGAAAGATGACAGGAGATATTTGCCTTCCCAATTCATCAGAGAGATGTAGGTTACAATTCTTAGAGACATGGCAGAGTTGTCATGAATACATCAAAACAGCTATCTACATTGTGAAACCCACATCACAGTTCGGTTTATTTTAGCCAACGTAAAAATAAAAATTTTTCATAAGGAAAGGAAACAACAACTAAAGAAAACAAAAAACAGGAGCAGCCTATGGGCCCTGAGAAAGTTGCCCAGTTGTTACTTATCTGAAAAACAGACAGCTCTTCCCCATAGTTATGGTGGCCAGTGGGTCCCATGCTTGGATAGGAGGTGGCGTTTTGATTGTGTCAGACCCACCATAAAGTATGGAAGGTATTGGAACAATTGGAACAGACTCTTCAGCTGGAATCATGAGTCATTCAGCTCTAAGTCTTTGTCATGCCAGCTCTCTACATCCCCATGAGTTTTTGTTTCCTCCAGATTGTAATCCCACAAAGGAGCATCGCTGTGGAGATGGGCGCTGCATTGCAATGGAGTGGGTGTGTGACGGTGACCATGACTGTGTAGATAAGTCTGACGAGGTCAATTGCTGTAAGTGCCCTGAAGATTTCCATTTGCTTATTTTTCCATTTCTGCCTGTCTAGACAAATATAGTATCCAGCACTCAAAGGGAAGATTGATGTACTTTGGTTCTAATCTATGAAGATAAGAATTGAGCGGTGTGATGACAATAATAGTGTCATGTATCTGGCTTCCACATGTCTCCCCAGCACTCCAACCTTAATTTGGCTGCTCTAGTCAGGCAGTGTCTGTTTTCTGTCTCACTGGCCACACATCTCCTCTATGCATCTATAACTTTGTCAAAGAGGAGGTTCTTCCCAAAGATTGGGGGACTTTTTTTCTGCAAACTATGTATGAATAATTAAGCTTCCCTGAAGGAACTTCCAAACATGTTCTCAGGCACCATTTGCAGGAGAACAAGGAGAAGATTTCCAGAGAGAAGAAAGCCTTCAGTGTTCCTAGAGTTACGTAGAACACACAATAATAATTATAACTTTATGAGCTGTTGTGTTTCTGGGTGAGTAGACAGTCTTGAATAGTAGAAGCAAGATGTTAAACGAGAATAGTATTGACCTGATGCATTTGATGCATATTCAAACCAATTAAATGTTTTATTCCATCTTTTGCTGTCTAATAAAAGCAGAC
This sequence comes from Mungos mungo, assembly GCA_004023785.1. Taxonomy (NCBI): domain Eukaryota; kingdom Metazoa; phylum Chordata; class Mammalia; order Carnivora; family Herpestidae; genus Mungos; species Mungos mungo. The sequence continues at coordinate 23,982 of PISW01010709.1, forward strand.
AAATTGATACATATGAGATTGAATATTCAATTTGCCTATTATTTGAGGTGAAAATAGAAATGTGGGTTGCATCGTTTTTATTTTGACATAAGAAAAGTCATCTAAATTAATGAACATATGCAATGCTCAGCTTTCTCTATCTCTGAATCGAATTGGAACTGAGTCCTTGTTGGTGGACAGAGGCAAACAGAGTGCACGATATCTCTGGATCTTAGGAAAGCAAGGACATGGTGCTCTAGTATATTGATCTGGTGTTGAGCCTCAGTTCAAGCATACGAGGCTTTAATATTAGACAGTAACTCAGCGAAGGCATTTAATATTAGACAGTAACTCAGACATGAATGGGTGTCTGATGCTCTAAAAGACAATAGGGATAGTATTTAGACAACCTTCAGGAACTGGAAGGTTTGTGGCCACTAGACCATCCCTTTCAAATGTCAGATGTCATAAGCAGCTTTGAAATAAGGTGCTTACTGTGTGCAGGGTACTCAGCAAGTTCTTTCACATATGTCATTTCATTGGCCCATTTGGTCAGGTGGAATAAAATGAAATGTTTGGGCTTTGAGTCAGAGAAGCTTGCCTTCACATTCCGGCACCTGCTTTTAACAGCCTTGTGACTTTGAGACAGACACTGACCTCTCTAGACTTTAGTTTCCTTATTCTAAAGAAGGCTGATAATATCTACTCTGAAAGTCTGTTACAAGGATTTGAGATTAGATACATAATACTGCTAGCACCGTTACTGCCATGTGCTAAGTCTTTAATAAATTGTAGCTTTTATATTCATAATAAAGCTACTATCAACACATTTTCTCATGCTGCCCTCATCAAGAAAACATTAGTTTTTAGTAAGCGCTGTTTAAAAAGGCAAGAGACAACCTTGAAAGAAAACTTTCCGTTCCCAAAACACTTGGAATGAAACAAATTAATGACACATTCATTCATTTATGTCGAACATGCAGATAGTCAGAACGCTTCATTTCTTGGTGATGCCCGATAAGCGGGCATCCTTTCCACGATCCGCAGACAGAAGTACGAGTCAGTGCAGTGAATATTATTCTGGCCTCCTCAGCTTGTCACAGCCAGGGTCTGGTGGAGTGCAGGAGCGGACAGTGTATCCCCAGCGCTTTCCAGTGCGATGGAGACGAAGACTGCAAGGACGGCTCTGATGAGGAGAACTGCGGCGACGGTAAGTGTGGGCAGCAGCCCACGGGTCCCTGACTTGTCCCTGGGAAGGAAGCAAACAGTTGGGAGTTACCTGATGCTCACACAGGCTCCCCCACGAACAATTCCAGCTTGCCTGGCGCGGTGTGGCTCGCAGCTCTGGCAGCCGGAAAACCCTTCCTTGTGGTCAATGTGATTCTCCATCACCTTGCCTGGAACAAGCATCCCTAAGGGTAGACAGGGGAGGTTGAACACTTAAACAGCACGGGGGATTCAGGGAACTGTCTGACGGGGCAAATCAACACGACGGGCCATGAAAAGTGGAGTTCATAGTACTCTGCCAACTTACATTAGGTTCCAATTAGGAGGAATTGGCTTCTGAAATTAAACGTGACAGCCTCCTGGGGCGCCCGGGTGCCTCAGTCCGCTAAGCATCTGACTTGATTTTGACTTAGATCATGATCTCAGGGTTCATGGGCTTAAGCCCTGCGACAGGCTCTGTGGTGACAGTTCGGAGCCTGCTTGCTCGTTTCTCTTTTTCCCTCTCCCTCTCAAATATAAAAAAATAAAAACAAACAAAAAATGTGATAGCTTTCTAAAAGAACCATGTTCAGAGAAACAGTTTCTTTTCTTCTTCTTCTTCTTTTTTTTTTTTTGCCCTGCAGCGTCATTTTATTTTTATTTATTTTTTATTTTGAGTTTTTACTTAAATTCTAGTTAATTAACATATAGTGTATTATTATTTTCAGGAGTAGAATTCAGTGATCGATCACAGAGAAGTAGTTTCATGCCTCACATTACCAAGTAACATATTTGCCTACACTTGAAAAGTGCTGATGTCCTCTGTGAAACTCGTAAAGAAAAAGTAAATCAAATAAGTTGGTTTTTTAAAATTGTTTTACATTTATTTATTTGAGGGAGACAGAGCGTGAGCAGGGGAGGGACAGAGAGAGACAGACACAGACTCTGAAGCAGGCTCTAGGCTCTGAGCTAGTGATTAGCACAGAGCCTGACTCGGGGCTCAAACCCATGAATGTGAGATCATGACCTGAGCTGAAGTCGGACACTCAACTGACTGAGCCATCCAGGTGCCCCATTTGGTTTTTAAACTGTGTCTGTTTCTGTCAGAAAAGAAGAGCCCTTGACTTAAAAATCACTACATTTGTTTATAAGTGACCTTGGCATTCATCAGCATAGCCTCATCATTAACAGTGTGACTGCTGGATGATGGTTTTGTTCTCAAGGTCTTGAGTTCAAGCCCTGCATGGAGCTCCATTCTAGGTGTGAAGCTACTTTAAAAAAAAAAAGAACGTGGCTCTAGTTGACTTTAGGCTGGTGACTGAACTTTGTTGTGTCTCAGGCTCTGTCCCCGTAAACTCAGAGTGATACCTGCCTCAGAGGGCTCGCACATTGTGAACACTCAATAAACATGAGCTATTATTATGGTTACACGGCTCTTGTGTTAAAACATGTCTTGGGCTGTGTGTACCACAAACTGTCTAATGAGGTTGGTCGTCTGTAGCTAAATTAATTTTGTCATAGTGAATACTGATCATTAGAATGGCTTTAATGAAAACGCATTCCACACCTAAAAGGAGGTACTTTTAATCACAGATTTAGTACCTAAAAAAATCAGATCAGGAGTACTCCGTTTTACCAATTTTAGCATTCAGAAGCAGATTCTTTTCTAGGTATGAGTTATTATGAGTTTATCAGCCAAGCACCTCCCTTTGGGTCAAATTGTTCTTTCTTTCTACATAACTCATCTGTGTTTGAGACAATTTTGGATTCTTGACGATGCAATGGCAAGATTTATGAACTATTTCCTAACAGATGTGAGATGTAAGAAAGTCATGTGATAGAATGGATTGAAAGTAAAACTGTATCATCTTTACATTACTTAATCTAATGAATCTGACTTAATAAATGTATAGCATGGTGCTAATGTGTCAACCACTGGGAGTCTAGTGACAGGCAAAACAGGGCATGGAGATTGCAGGCTCGTAGGGAAGACTGGCCGGATACAAATAATTGTGCTGGTCCATGTCTACCCAGGGAGTCACATTGGCCAGGAGGGCAAATTCAGGGAGCCACATGCTGTAGATGGGATGCATGTGCTGGGACAGAGCCTCAGAGAAGTTTCCATGAGGAAGAGATGTTGGAGCTAAGATCTGAGGAATGAGTGGAGTTGACTTGACGAAGGCAAGTAGGAGCAGAGAAAGCACTCTGGACACAGGGATCTGCTTGTCCAAAGTCCCAGGGAGGAAAGGAATAAGGCATATATGTAGGGACCAGGAGAATGCCACTCTGAAGGAAGGAAGGGGAGGGTGACCCATCAGAATATGGTATTACAGGCTGGCTCTGCTAGGAAGACTAGGGAGGGAGGGAAGTGGAAGCCATCCACGACTTAGGGCCCTAGTCAAGATTCAGGCCTCTGCAGCCCTCGGGCTCTGCTCTCAGCCCTGCCGTCTTGCCTCCCTGAAGCTCCAGCGATACCAACCTGTGCCCTCCCCACTCCAGCCTTTGTGTATTCTGCTGTCTGCTTGGGAAGCCCATTCTACCTTCTTTTTTAAATTTATTTTTTAATGTTTATTTATTTCTGAGAGAGACAGACAGACAGACGGAGTGTGAGTGGGGGAGGAGGAGAGAGAGAGAGAGGGCGACACAGAATCCAGAGCAGGCTCTAGGCTCCGGGCTATCAGCATAAAACCTGACACAGGGCTTGAGCTCAGGAGCCATGAGATTATGACCTGAGCCAAAGTCGGACGCTTAATCAACTGAGCCACCGAGGTGCCCCACCCCATTCTACCTTCTTGTGCCAACTTAACCCACCTGCCTTAAAAACTCCTTTGAGAAGCTTTCCCCGTATTGTCCTAGTTTGCTTCTGCTGCCTTCCACATACCTTCAGTGGCACAGTGATCACACAGTTTTGTAAGGCTCCATTCATGGCCAGATCCCTGGTTGGAGTGTAAGCCATTTCACTTCTTTTATCTTTGCATGCACATGCTTCGCCTGTCACATAAGCTTGTCACATAGTGGGCGCTCAATGCCAGCTGAAACAATGAATACAGATTGTCTATTAAAATTCTTCAAGAGACTAAATGCATGGCTATTAGCCTGGCTTACCTTGCAAAAATGTTTTTTGACCCTGATGATATTAAAAAAAAAAAGGAGTGGCATCTCTTTTCTTCAAGGCTATGATATATACTGTTACACACTAATAGGAAGGTAAGAGTCCAGTATAATAAACATTGTCTGAGAATTATAGATAAGAATGATTTTATGTATATTTATACTGTTATTTATACTTAAATGTGTCTTGCAAGATTTTCTAGATTCCAGAGGACTTGTCTGAAGGTAACTGAGTATAATGAGCGAGAGCTAGAAAGAGAATGGGCAGTAATTTATTACCTGATCCATTTAACCTACAAATGACCAGGAAATCAAGGGGAAAATCAGTTTCCTTTCTACAAACCTTAAGGAAAAGCCATTAGGCTGATGTTACTGCTTTCATTCATTTGGAAACAAGAAACCCAATTCTCAGGTCATCAGAGCTAGGCCAGTGATACTTTCCTAGGACATTCAGAAAATATGGATAGCAGCTGCATCAAATCTGCACCCTGATGAAGTATCCTCACTGTACTGGTGTTGATGCCCTATTTATTTTTAGGGAAAGGATTTTCCATAAAGGGAAGAGTAATAGAGTTGGGTGCAAATGAGTCCTTAAAATAATATCACTTGGTACTCAAAATTCCAAGATCATTATGTTGGCCTTTTTCTCCAACCACTTACATTTTATGCTGTAATCAGGTTTTTTCACCCATGTGAACATAAAACACCCTCTCCCCCCTCATTAAAAGCAACAACCACCTGTTTTGTGGGCTAGGTCGCCTCTTATATCCTCATTCCTACAGAATCCTTTTCGGAATAGCGATATTGTCTTTAGTTGCCAGGAAAATTAATCCAAAAAGTCACATACTTAACTCGGGTGCAATATTTTTGGAGAAATTGGAAGAGAATTAAAGTTGTGTCATTCCTCCCCTCCACCAGACGTTCTTGATACTTTCGATCCCAGTGTCAAGAATTTACAGACAATGAAAGCAAATGTGCCTTCCCCCCACCCCTCTGTAGGTCAGACTCCATGTCAAGAAGGCGACCAACAGTGTCTCTACAGTTCCTGCCTTGATTCATGTGGCGGTAGCTTCCTTTGTGACCCGGACAACAGTCTAAGTAACTGTAGTAAGTACAGCGCTGACAAATGCAATCACCCTGTCGGGAGGTGCATTTGGCTTTTTTCTTTTGAATTGACATTAAAATGTTGAAGTCTGGAATTCCTCCAAATATGTGTGTGTGTGTGTGTGTGTGTGTGTGTGTGTGTGCACGCGCACATATATATATACATTTTTCTTTTTCTTTTTTTAAAGGTTGCATGTGGTAGCAGAAAAGAAACAAAATGGTCTTAGTTAACTTAAATCAGAAACAAATGTGTCATTGCGAACAGCCTATAAATCCACCTTGCTTAATATCATTACCATTATTTTCGATTCAGTATCAGCTCCTATGTATTATGTTCTTGGCTTCATCTATGGGCAGATGCTATCTTTCTTCCGTCTGAAAGCCCAGCTTCAAAAATGGAAACATTATCCAAGAAGGAATACGAAGTTCATCTAGACAGCCAAATACAACCGTGGCGGGTCTGTTCTCCTAATAAAATTTATTCTCACCTTTCCGGGAACTTTGCCGGCCTGGGATGATCCTGTACACAAATTTATGTAAATTTGTTTTGGTGACAAATGGTGTAAACAGGTGGCTTTCTCTAAAGTAGCTTTCAGGAGGGGCAATTCCTGGGGGAGAGAAATTGGGCGGGGATCTCAGACGGCTGTATAGACTCTCGTGGGACATTGAAAATGAATCAGAAAACCCTGAAAGACTCTGATTTCTAGTAATGAATTCTTTCCTGTGGGCTTCGCTTTCCTATTCTCACTTCTTTCACTTTTTATAGTGAATCTGTGGCCTCAGCCTCAGCTTGGGGCTTGCGGTTTAGAAGCAGGTCTGTCAGCTTTCCGTTTGCAAGACAGTATGAAGGTCATCTCCCAGATGGAAGGCCGAAGGGTTCAGGTTCTAGTGACCTTTCCGCATCACCGCAAAGCTTATAGGGGCTGCTCCTGTAACCACAGGAGAGATGCAGGCAGTGAAAAACCCAGACTGAGGAGTTTTTGTTTATTTTCATGAGCACTTAACTATTTGGGGAAAAGCACAATCCCCAGACCTTTTCCATTTCCATATGTGAGACCGGTCGAGATAGAGATCAATCTAACCATTAAGACATACTGCCATTTTGCTCACCTACACTGGTGTGAGTGAGTGTGTGTGCACACGCATGCATGTATCCATATCTGTCTATGTATCTGTATGTTCTGGGTCCATTGTTTCACTTTGCTTTATTCCCCATTCTGCTCTGGAACTTTTTCAGAATTGTTTCTCTACTGCACCTTGAACTTGGCATAAGTAATTTTAAACAGTGATGGTGTCATCTCAAAGACATGTGTTTATTATTAGTTTTGGGGGTTGTCGACACAAAATGGCACTTAGTGTTAGATTAAAAAAAAAGTTGAAAGGGCTGTGTTAGCCTGTGTCAGATGTGAGTGGGGAGGAATTGACCATATGTTGTCCTATTTTCTCCATTTTTGAAATATGTGAAAATATAAAATTTTAAAATATGTTATGCCCATCAAAAAGGGAAGTGGAAAGAAGGACACTGGAGAACTCTGGCTCACAGCCTTCCGGTATTTATAGGGTGCAGACAATGTTCTGGGCTCTGGGATGGGCACCGGGCACTTGAATGGTGAAGAAGACAGACACAATTTCTGCCTTCCTGGAGATAACTTTTCAGTATGGGGGAACATAGCGCCATCTTCCCACTCATGTATACTATATTAGTTTTCTCTTTATGTTCTGTTAAAAATGTTTATTTGTTTATTTTGAGAGAGAAAAAGTGAGAGCAGCGGAGGGGCAGAGAAAGATGGAGAGTGAGAATCCCAAGAGGCTCCTTGCTGTCAGTGCAAAGCCCGATGTGGGACTTGATCCCATGAGCTGTGAGATCATGGCCTGAGTTAAAACCAAGAGGCAGAGGCTTAACTCACTGACCCACCCAGGCGGCCCTCTCTTTTACATTCCTTAAATACACTCATACTCCTTAAATACATCCCTGGCCTTCACTGTCTCATTAGCTTCCTCACTCCCCACAAATGTTCTTGCCAGGATCTTCCCATAGGCATGTATTCAGCAGACATTTGATCATCCCCTCTTCTGAGTTCCAGGCGCTGGGCTGGCCATTTGTCCCTCACTTTCTCTGTTATTAAAAATAGTGTATATCCCTCACTTCCAATTGAGGGCAAAGATGTTTTTTCCTCATTTTTCAAAGAGCTTCATGATGCTATGTTTGTAAAGTTGGTCAAGGAGCATCTTCTCTCAGAAAACGTCATGCACTTGAAAATATGATTAATCATTTGAAGATGTCTACCGCTAGACAGACTATCACTACCTAGATTCGGAGGCGCAACTACACAGCACTGTCTTTCTCTGGCTCCATACTAATGGAAATATGAGTTTGAAGAATGTGGATATTCTGTCTGATGGAGTCAGCCTGCTCCTGGAGTTGCTGGGATTCTAGATCTTGAAGACATTTGTTCTTGCTGTCCCATAAAACATTATATAACTTACTAATGGTCCCTGAAGATATACTAACCAGGACCCAGGCGTCGGTATTTCTTAAATTTCCAGGTGACTCCAATAGGCAGCCACGGCTGAGAATTATTACCTTAGTAGTTTGTTCATGGTGAGGCTGTAAGGGTATGGGACCTCCCTGAAACTGGATATAAAAAAGTCTTCATAGTTTTCAGAGATTTCAGTGGAGAAGTCTGTGGCTTATCTCAGACTCCCTGACATACCTTAAAAAAAAAAAAAGCCCACAAACCACGTCTTTGATGATATGGTTTACTGAGAGGCTTGAAGTATCACAGTGTTCCCACAGCCACTTACAATCCAGAATATTTAACATATTTGTGCCCTGTTGGGAGGCAAAGTACAAACACATCTTTGCCTTACAGGGTAGCATCAGGAGTGTTATTTTGCCTCATGCTGGTGTGGGGACTAATCCTCACTTCCACCTTGCGGTGTGCAATCCAGACAGCTGGGGAACCCTGTGGAAAGAGCAGCTCCTGGGCATATGTCCTTCCCCTCCTCCCTGTGCCCATGGGCACCGTGGCTGTGTGAACCGCAGGGACTCTCAGGTTCCCCGTAGTGTTCCATCAGCCGTTACTTCTATATGTTTACTCATGCATTTTTTTCCGTCCATCGCTGAAGAAGCAATGGACAGCTTTGTTCTTTGAATAACTTCCTACTGACCTTCGAACTTACTGTCCTCCCCTTGCAGTCTCTAATTGGAAGGAACAAATTGTACAGAGGTGTGATAAAGAAGCCAAACCGTGTAATGGTTAAGGACTTTAGTCCTTGAGAGCAAATTGTAGATGAAAGGAATGGTCTCTTTCTAAAAACATTCTCAACTGATGAGTGAAAAACAAATGATTAAATTAGAATATTACTATTTAGTGGAATTAATTGGTTAGCATTTGGTAACCAGTTGTTACCATTTGGTAACATTAATCAGTGAATTAATGGGTCAAGACATTGAGCATCTACAGCCGCTGACATCACCAAAGGAGAGAAATCAGTTATACTTCGCCTTCCGATGAAAGAGCACCACACCACCTGTAGTCTTACCTACGGGAGGAGCCTAGTCAACCCTCTGGATCCAGCTGCCATGTTCGGGAAATAGCAATGGCAGGGAAATGTATTTAACTTCACCAGGAATGAGTCATCAGCAAAATTCAAACTCTGGCACACACTACAATCCAAATCCCTGGGTTGCTCAATAATAAATAGTTAATAATAAAAGGATGAGGCATCCAGATGGCTTAGTTTTTGACTCTAAGTGTTTGACTCGTACTGTTTGACTCCTTTTTTTTTAATTTCTAATTTTTTTTTTTCTTTTAAAGAGAGAGGGCACGATCTGGGGATGAGCAGAGAGAGGGGGACCACTGTGCTATCAGCAGAGAGCCCAATGTGGGGCTCAAACTCATGAACCGTGAGATCATATCCTGAGCCAAAGTTGGTCGCTTAACTGACTGAGCCACCCAGGTGCCCCCAAAGTGTCTGACTCTTGATTGCAGCTCAGGCCATGATCTCACTGTTGTGATCTCATCCTGGGCTGAGCATGGAGCCTGCTTGGGATTCTCTCTCTCACACTCTCGCTCTCTCCTTTCTCCATCGCTCTTCTGCTAACCAGTGCACACACTCTCTTCTCTCAAAATAAAAAAAAATTTTTTTTAATGTTAAGGAAAAATTAAGGGATGGAGGGGAAGACAAAACAAGTTTTAAAAAACAGGCAAGGCTTAACTCTAGTATTTAGGGTGCATGCACACTTAGGTAATAGAACTGTAAGAAGAGTCAGGATGCGGTAACTGTGAACTCAGTAGCTACTCTGTGGGGAGAGAAGAAGGTTGATAGAAGATCGGGTACATGGAGGGTCATCTGGGATGTCTGGCAAAGTTCAATTTCTTGATCTGGGTGGTAGGTACAGGGATGTTCCCCTTATAACACTCATCAAATAATGATACAAATAAATACAGAGTTTGAGGCAAAGATGAATCTTAGAATATTGTATATACCAGTGGATGTTTAAAATGACATTTTCCCCATGTTAGCGACCATCATTTAATACATGATTTCCACCGTCCCCTGGGTGGCTCAGTCGGTTAAGTGTCTGACTTCACTCAAGTCATGATCTCGCAGTTCATGCCTTTGAGCCTTGTGTCAGGCTCTGTGCTCAGAGCCTGGAGCCTGCTTCACATTCTGTGTCTGCCCCTCCCCTGATCCTGCTCTGTCTCTCTCTCAAAAATAAACATTAAAAATATACATGATTTTCAATGGCTTCCAAGTATTGCATCGTGACAAGGACATAACATCATGTGGTTAACAATTCCATCTTTAGGTTGAATTGAACAAACATATTTTCAGACTTTGAAAAATGGAATATCATTAAGACTCCATTAGGATCCATTTTTTTCAACAGATATTCATTAAACCTCATCTGTGTTCAGGACAATGTGCTAATAAGCACAGCATCAAACTTGCATTAAAAAAAAGTTCTGCAGGATTTAAACATCCTCACGTTTGTAACACGACTGCCCTCTAGTGGCTTTAAAAAATTAAGCTAGTGAGTGAGTGAGTCATTGTCTTAAGATAAAAAAGCTTATTGATGCCGTAAATCATAGAACTTGAGGTTGATACATGGTTTGAGAGTTTATTTTGCTTAGCACTCTATGAAGAATTCCTTAACAAGATTCGATCACCCTTCCCACATTCAGTAGAGATCTCCAGAATAACATATGCTCACAACTCCATCCTTTCATTCCTTGGCTCTGAAATGTTGAAAGCTTATATCTCATCTCAAATCATTAATGATATAGTTTGCACATATCAAAGAGAAAAAATATCCATGTGATAGGTTTACTAATCATCTAAATAAAATATACCAATAAAAAGCCAAAACTTGATAGGATGGTAGAGGAAGAGAGAGAGAAGAAAGGCATCTCCAAGAGAAAAAAAAAGATTGCATCAAAAATCTGTGTAAGTCATCCCATTTATGTAAAAATTATATTTAAAGAATTAGGAATAAATATGGTTAGAGCTGTATCTTCTGATTTATAAGATGGTCATGATGAATAATTAAACAACAAAAGTGAATTGAGGAATCATAGGAAGGGTATGATTCTACTCCGGCAGAAGCAAGCAAGTAACCTCTTTCTGTGTGTGTAAATGCTTCTATGTAAATGCTTGTATGTAAATGCCTGCGTGTAAATGGTTGTGTGTAAATACATGCATGCAAATGCTTGTATGTAAATGCTTGTATGAGCCATTGAAAGGCACGGAAGGATTCAAACCCAGTCTGTTGGCTGTGAGGGTCAGTGAGAGGAAGGAGGGCAGGGAGACCATGAACTTTTTCTTTACACATCTTGCATTGTTTTTATTGTTATGAGGAATATGCACTTTCTGTAATATGAAATCCAAATATTTAAATGGTACTCCTCTTTCATAAATCAGTGGACCAGCCTCACACTCCTCTGTGTCTTTCTCTTCTCTCCACCCTGTATTCATTCTCAAGATCATGCCAACTTTGCAATGTTACATTTTTTCCAGTAAACAGTCTAATTACACTTTTTCCAGAAGGTTTTTTAAGTTTATTTATTTATTTGGAGAGAGAAATAGAGACCATGTGCATGGGTGGGAGAGAGGCAGAGTGAGAGAGGAAGAGAGGAAGAAACCCAAACAGGTGCAGAGACTGATGTGGGGCATGATCTCACAAACCGAGAGATCATGACCTGAGCCAAAATCAAGAGTCAGATGCTCAACCGGCCGAGCTACCCAGGTACTCCTGTCAGGAAGGCTTTTAATCAGACTCCTTATCAAAGTAATTTCCTCGAAGCCCTCCGATGCTTTACCCTGAGAAATGGTTCCAGAGTGGTTTTAATAGTTCACCCCAGTCCTCATTACCAGTCTGTCTGCATGCATGCCACCTCTTGGTCAAATAATTAAATTTTATTGAATAATGACTCTTCAAAGGCCTGGAGTCTTTGGTGGACCTGGACCGATTCACCAACACACTTGCTTGATTGCCTCCCACCTCCGGAAACGTGACCCAACTCATGCAGAGAGGGAACAGGGAGCCTTTCTACCGCATTCCCCTAAACTCTGTTGTCTGGAAAGGTTTCCTGTGCTGTTCGTGGTCCACCTGGTCCCTCTGGGCTCTTCACATTTTTTAACACTGCTGTCCTATCTTCACGTTATTCCACAGCTACCAGAAAATGTGTCTTTCTTCCTATAAGGACTGCAGAGTGCCTTAATTGCAGGGACTGTCTTTGTCATGATTTTACACTTTAAGTGCCTAGGAGGGTTCTTGACACTGCCCCCACTCCCAATTTTTTTTCTTCCTCCATTCTGACTCTGTGCTAGGTACAGACTTTGAGATCAAGAAGTAAAGTCTCATTTCTCAAGAATCTCTAACTTATGTGGAGGACACAAGCAAGTAAAGAATACAGGAGAGGGCAACGAGTGTGTGGTAGGAACATGCCTATGATGCTGTGGTGCTCAGCACCTCCTGGGAATGGGAGGCGGAGAGGGGTTGGCCGGGAAGGATGCCCAGAAGAGGTGTTCATGCTGAGTCCTGCAGGCCAAGGAGGAGCTCGCCTGGTGGAGAAGACAGGAAAGGATCATTCCAGGCAGCAGGTGCTGTATACACCTGGCAGCTTGACACGTGACTGCATTTAAGGGGTGATTACAAGTATGTCAAGGAGAGGAGAGGAGAGCTAACAGGGCCCACAGAGCCATGTAATTCTTAACGTATTTGTTGTCCCTGAGGAAGTACCACTGATGAAACAGTCTTTCGTTGGTGGTGAGTCTGTGGTTGGAGTGGGAGACAGTCTTGGATGCCAAGCTGAAGGGTTAGTTTTTTGTCTCCTAACCATGGGTAGCTAATGAGAGCTCAGCCTTCTCTTGTCCTGAAATCTTGTAGCCTTATGTTTAAATCAACTATCAACAATCAAACATATAGAAAGAAATAATCTAACTTTATTTAATCAAATTAATTGATTTTTTAAAATGGCTATGAAGATGAGGGGACATATTCATTAAGAACTAATAAATAATTAGGGCGCTGGTGGCTCAGTTAGTTAAGCGTCCAACTCTTGACCTCAGCTCAGGTCTTGATCTCACAGATCTCAGTTCAGGTTTTGAATCTCAGGGTCATGAGTTCAAGCCCCATGTCAGGCTCTGCACTGGTCATGAAGTCTACTTAAAACCAAATAAATAAATAAGTAAATAAATAAAACCAAAACAAACAAACAAAAAAGAAGTATAAATAAATCAGAAGACAAAATGGGTAAAAGGAAACATAAAAAAGAGTCACCTTCAGATAGATTGAGCCAAGGGAAAAATGGAAAAAGACTTTCTACGACATGCAAAATGATTCTTGGTTTGGCAATTCTTCAACCAAATTATTTACCTTTTGATGGAAGTTACATATTGTTTGCATTCCAGTCTTAGTTTTTTTTTGAGAAGATAAGATAGATTTCAATTTTCAAGTTTTTAAGAAATTGCTTTGCCTATGAAATTTACTATATATAGATAGATATGGATGTAGACATAGATATATAAATATATACCTGTATGTGTGTTTTGTTTTCTCGTTAGGTCAATGTGAACCAATTACGTTGGAACTCTGCATGAATTTACCCTACAACCATACAAATTTTCCGAATTACCTTGGCCACAGGACTCAAAAGGAAGCGTCCATCAGCTGGGAGTCCTCTCTTTTCCCTGCACTGGTTCAGACCAACTGTTACAAATACCTCATGTTCTTTGCTTGCACCATTTTGGTACCAAAGTGTGATGTGAACACAAGCCAGCGTATCCCACCTTGCAGGTAACCCAATGGGGTCTCCCCCAAGCACCCTCACTCCCCTTAGGGAGAACTAAGGGAGCAGAGACTGAGTTTGAGTTTAGATAAAGTCCATTTGGCTAAGGCGCTCTGTATTTAACAAATTATGTGCTTTAATGGTAAAGAAGTAGGAATTCTAAAATGAGTATTTGAATTCATTACCGAAGTACCACACAAGGGAGGCATTAACTACCTTTGATAATAGGTCTCATACATCAATCCAATAAAATCATCCATGTTTCATTTTGGTGGATCAAGAAGTGTTCTAAAATGTGAGTTAACAGAAGATGGAGTGTATGTGCCTTTTTCTCTGGCAACATGGATGCGTTTAAAATGCTGCGCCCTCTCTTGTACCCCAATGTTCATAGCAGCACTGTCAACAATAGCCAAATCATGGAAAGAGCCCAACTGTCCATCAACTGATGAATGGGTAAAGAAGATGTGGTTTATATATACAATGGAACACTACTTGGCAATGAGAAAGAAAGAAATCTGGCCATTTGCAACAATGTGGAACTAGGTATTATGCTGAGTGAAATACATCAGTCAGAGAAAGACAGATATCAAATGTTTTCGCTCATATGTGGAACTTGAAAAACTCAACAGAAGACATGGGGAAAGGGAAGGGGAAAAAACAGTTAGAGAAGGAGGGAGGCAAACCCATAAGAGACTCTTAAATACAGAGAACAAACTGAGGGTAGACAGGGCAGGGGGAGAAGGGAAAATGGGTGGTGGGCATTGAAGAGGGCACTTGCCGGGATGAGCACTGGGGGTTGTATGTAAGTGATGAATCATAGGAATCTACCCCCAAAACCAAGAGCACAGTGTATACACTGTATGTTAGCTAACTTGACAATAAATTATATTAAAAATAAATAAATAAAATCCTGCCTCCTGATAGCTCTCAAAAGTTAGAGACAAACGGATACCTGGGTGGCACAGTCTGTTGAACATGAGTCTTTGACTCAGGTAATGATCTCATGATTCATAAGTTCGGGCCCCACATTGGGCTCACTGATGTTGTCTCAGAGCCTGCTTCGGATCTTCTGTTCCTCTCTCTCTGCCCCTCCCCTGCTTGTGCTCTCTCAAAAATAAACATTAAAAAAAAAGTTAGGGACATTACATAAGGGGTGTCCTGAAGGTTAGACAGGCTACTTGCGTGGATGAAATAAAAGGGAGAATTTCAAGCCTGCAGCTTAGATTCAGAATGAGCAGTGTCCTATTTGAGGATAAGAGCACTGCTCCGGAGTCCACTGTCTGGTCCACATCCCGGTGGTCCCTCCCTGCCCTGCGGCCGGGGATAGATTCCTCCGTCTCTCTCATGCCTGCTCTTCCACTTCTGTCTGAGAAATCAAGAGAGTAAGTAAGGGTTGTCGGGTCAGGTCGTTGGGAGATAGTGAATGAGTGTGCATACACGTGAAGCCTTCTGCCTGGTGGCTCTGAGTGAACACCAGCTCTGATGGTAAAAGAGGAAACTACAGTTCAGTGGCAGTTGGTGTCTGTCCCAGGCCGTGTGTTGCGGACAGTGCCTTTACAAGAGGCGGTCACAGGGCTGGGTCACCGCATTCCTCACCCTGTTTTCCATCAAGGGGTGAATATACAGACGTGCTTGTCCGAATGTGAGCGCTAACTATGGAAACCCTATGTTGGGATCAGAAGTCACTTAGAACTTTAAGGAAAAGCAGTTAAGAGCAATATAGTGGACAGATGGGAAAACAATAAATTAAATACCCAATATCTAATGGATGACAAGGAGAAGCCATCGATAGAGCACAGGAAACAATAAAATTTCAAAATGAGTTGGGAACTACATAAATTAACCAAACAGAGTGGAAGTTAATGTTGCCTTGTGCAGACATAATTCTGAAAACTTCTGGAAAATGCTTTTTAAAGTATCGCTAATAAAACATCTGCCCATGTTATGTGAAAAACTTATTTCTCAATTTTATTCCACTTTTGTGAAGCAAGGTCAAGGATAGTGAATAATCACTTCTGCTACTACTTAAAAATGCTTGCCTTGATTTTCTTTTCATATGTATAAAAAAATTTCCCTAATGCAGTATTCTCTGGAACAGTTTTTACATCCACACATGATTTATAATTTCGGGGCTTATGTTTCATAAGAAAATGCCCAAGATGAGACTGAAATGTTTTTCAAACAACATTTTAGTGAACTCCCTTTAGGTACTTGAGTTCTGTTTCTCAGACCTACAAGTACATCTGTCATTTTCGGTGGCTTTCAAAATGAATTTTACATTTTGATATTTGTTCATAAGGTTTTTTTTTATATTCTGTTAAGAATAATATACTGATATGTTCATGAAGCAATGTTGCTTTGCCATGCTTTTTTAGTGATCTTAAAATTTCACTAAATTTTTTTTTAATATTTATTTTTGAGAGAGACACAGAGCATGAGCAGAGGAGGGGCAGAAAGAGAGGGAGACACAGAGTCTGAAGCAGGCTCCAGGCTCTGCGTTGACTGGCTGGCAGCAGTGAGCCTGATGTGGGTCTCGAACCCACAAACCGAGCCAAGGTGGGACACTAAACTAACTGAGCCATGCAGGGACCCCTTAAAATTTTATTTTTAAGTTATGAGTCAGGGCGTGCCTGGGTGGTTCAGTTGGTTAAGTGTTTGACTTTGGCTGAAGTCATGATCTCATGGTTTATGAGTTTGAGCCCCGCATCGGGCTCTGTGCTATCAGATCCTCTGTCAGGGATCCTCTGTCTCCCTCTCAGCCTCTCCCCGTCCATGAATGCATGTGCTCTTTGTCTCTCCCTCTCTCTCTCTCTCCCCAAAGTAAACATTAACAAAATTCTTCAAGGGGCACCTGGGTGGCTCATCAGTTCAGTGTCTGACTTCAGCTCACGTCATGATCTCATGGTTTGTGGATTTGAACCCCACCCCCACCCCCTCATGCTCTGTGCTGACAGCTCAGAGACTGGATTGTGCTTCAGACTCTGTCTCTCTCTCTCTCTGCCCCTTCCCCATTCAACCTCTCTCTTTCTCTCCCTGTGCCCCTCCCCCACTGGTTCTCTCTCTCTCTCTCTCTCTCTCTCTCTCTCTCTCTCAAAAAAAAATATATGCTTTGTACAAATGTAACAACACACATGAAAGCACCTAGCGCAATGCTTAGTGTATATTTTCTTTACAAAAGAAACAAACACACTTTATTTTAACCAACATGAGCTCAGTATAGACAAGTTTAGGGAGGTACCAAGCTTTTCAACACTACTGGTCCAAGTTGAAGTGATGCCGGCAATACCTTAGGTAGGCCAAGTCGGCACATGGACTCGCTCACATGGCTGTTCACCAAAGGGAGAGACCTCTGAGGTTAAGGGTATGGTATGGATTCCATGACCCTTGGTGGGAGACTCTCCAAACTGATGTCAGGAACTTCCTGACTTGGAATAAAAGCATCAGAGAACGTGTCTGCCTGGAAAACAGAAGAGAGAATGAGAAAAGCAACTACAGAAGGGAACCTGTGTTCTGGATGTTGTTCAAGGGCGTAAACATGAGACCAGTTGACATATAGGTCCTGGAGATCTTAGTAAGATATAGTGAATATAGAGGCAACAATATTATATTATAATCATCAAACTTCCTAGGAATCTGGATCTTAATTTTTCCAACCACAAAAGAAAAGTAATAATTATGTGATGTAACAGAGGTTCTATCATCACATTATAATAAATAAATGTTATCAAATCAACATGTTTTACACCTTAAATATACATCATGTTATATGTGAAATATATTTCAATAAAAACACACACAGCAAACTTTTATTTCTTTTGCTGCAGTGAAGTTTCTTTTGGTGAAATTATGTTGCTGGCATGCATTTCCTTTGTGGAGGTATTACTCTTTTTGTTTTCTGAATATCTGTTATGTATCCATGCATCTCTCTATATAGGTATATACACACACCAGATACACACATAGACCGACACGCATGCAGAGTTAGAACCCTACGTGTATTCCTAACATACCATTTCAAATGTATCTCTTTCCATTTCTTGTGTTTAATCTTTTTTGCTCTTTCAGAGCACTGTGTGAGCACTCCAAAGAACACTGTGAGTCTGTTCTTGGGATCGTGGGCCTTCAGTGGCCTGAAGACACAGACTGCAATCAATTTCCAGAGGAAAATTCAGACAACCAAACTTGCCTAATGCCTAATGAAGATGTGGAAGGTTAATATTTAAATTAATTACCATGGGTTATCTGACATGGACGAATAGATCAGCTACCTTATCAAGTTTCTCTGTTGTTAATTATTCTTGTTGCATTCTATTTAGTTGTCAATGAGGCAGCATGGGTGAGCGAGTCTATGAACTTGATTATACTGAAGAATTTGGTGCTGATCTTTTAAACATTGTCTTCACTTTAAATATAAATTTCAGGGGCACCTGAGTGGCTCAGTTGGTTAAGTATCTGACTTCGGCTCAGGTCATAATCTCACAGTTCATGGGTTCGAGCCCTGCATCAGGCTCTGTGCTGAATGCTTGCTCAGAGCCTGGAGCCTGCTTCAGAGTCTGTGTCTCCTTCTCTCTCTGCCCCTCCCCCAGTCACACTCTGTCTCACTCTGGCTCTCAGAAATAAATGTAAAAATAAAACATAAAAATAAATTGCAGAGATGTATATAATATTCCAGGTATTTATGATAACCACACTCAACTCACAAAGCCCATTATACCAGGGGTCCTGAAGATAATGGTGAACATCAAGCTTTGGTTACTTCAAGATTAAAGGTTTTAGAGACCTTGGCAACATAGTATCATCAGGTAGAGAAATGGAATCAGGGACCTGCCAACCTGGTGGAAGGATTAGAACTGGAAACAATTTGGACACATCAAAGGCAGCTAGGTAGTTAGAAGCATTGGCTCCATGGGCTATTTCAGGCTCTGGCAATCCATCGAGTGAACGTGGTTGTCCATTCGGGAAGGTGGTTAATTGCTGGGAAGCAAAGAGACACTCACGAGCCCACAGGAGAGATGATGCCAAGGGTGAAGGAGAAAGATCCCAATCAGCAAGCAGAGAGAACCAAGCTAATTTTGGTTGGCTCAGCTTTGCGGAATACTGTCTTCTCTTCAGGAATAGCTCTTTGGCAATAGCCCACCCGTAAATAGATAAATCAGTTGACAGTTCCAGGTTTTCTGCCTATCAAATATAAAACGGCTCATTGTTTTTTTAACAGAATGCTCACCTAGTCACTTCAAGTGTGACTCTGGACGGTGTGTTCTGGCTTCCAGAAGGTGTGATGGGCAGGCTGACTGTGATGACGACAGTGATGAAGACAACTGTGGTATGTGTGTGAGATGACACTTTTCTGGAATATACGGTAATGCCTGCTTAAGATAAAAGACTATATTTAAAAATGTCAGCTGTTCTTGTAGTCATGAGCAGTGATGAGTATTGAATGCTAACACATTTACTTTTAATATTACTAAATGGCAAGGTACGACACAATAGGTATTTTTCCTGCTAGCTCTATTGACTTTCCCTAAATTATACTTCTATTTATGACCTTGATGAGGTATGTGCAAAAGGAAAAGCACTTCACAAATGTAAGGGATTGTTTTTATTATTAGAGATGTAAAAGCAGTTGTCACCTACCTAAAAATCAGAATAATAGTGTATTTGCATATAATTTCCATGTTGTTTGAAAGGCGCCTAGATACACAGAGTTCAGACTCCGATATTCAAATTTAATTGGAATTCATTTTCATGCCCGCTCTGATTTTGTCTCTGTTGGCAAAGGATAAAACTCTTTCTGACATTTCTGCATGGCGTTCCAAAATCACCAATGGAGAGGCCCAAGATGCCAAGGGTAATTTGAGTGGAGTGAATTCCCATTTTGTGTCCCTGCAATCCTCTATACCTGTAACCTCAGAATGTGTCAGGAAATTAAAAACAGGCAATGCTCTTTGCTAAGCAATATTGTAGAATAAAGCAAAATGACTGAAAGGCTATCCAAAGAATAGTTTGGTTATGATTATTTACCTTTTTCTGCTTAAAAATGAATCGACACTTTCTGTCATTAAAAGCACACAAGGCAATGCATCTTTTGAAATCATTTTATTCTTTTGGCCTTTGAAATATGAAATATTGCCTGGCTTCCCAAAACGAATTTTCTGCAGTATACATTGTCCTTCTGGTTGAGACAACATGTCACCAGCAATAAACTGAAATCCTATCAGTTGCTATAAATATGGGCAAGTGCATCTTCCAGAAAATTAGAGCTGTCAGGATGATGGTCCAATGACCAGGGGTAATTCTGTTAGAGAAGAACATACAGTGTTTTGAGAAGCTACTGGTGTTTGTTTGTTTGTGATCTTTATGTGGAGAAATAAATCCAGACTCATTGAATATCCCTTAGGTAAGTGATTTATTGAGGATCTATTGGATTTGTTTGCTAAACTATAACTTCAATGGGTTATGGTGTTCTGAGATGCAATTTAAAATGGATTAGGTTTGATGACTTAAACGGATTATGTGGTACTCTGCTGGGGTGGCTGGACCTAAATCTAAATAGGGGACTAAATCTATCAGTCGAGGGTAAGTATTTGAGAAATGTAAAAACTTAGTTTTAAATGGTCAGAGTCCTAGAATATATTCTGCAAAAAAAAAAAAAAAAATTCAAAGCACTGTTGGGTTTAAATGACCCTAAAATATCAGGTTTCTAGTTAGGTAAAGAGTTATCAATACTTTATTCACGTAATTAAAGGCAATCAATTCATACCAGAAGGATAGAGTCTGTTGTTGAATCCCTATCAATAGTCAATATACTGATGACACTACTGAGAGCTCTATGTAAGGGAAGTTAAAAATGGGAGAGACATGAATACATTTGGAATCACATTAATTGCTCCAACAGTATTCAGTTATGAGAAAACTCTTATGAAGTTTTTCAAAGTGACCGATGATGGCGATGCTCCATATATTTCCCTTGGGGATGTATGTACACGTTTGAAAGGGCATGTCCAATGCTCTGCGAGAATATGACACTTACAATGAAATAAGGAAGTCCTGTGAGGAGGGAAGCCCTGTAAGGAAATCAGTCAGCTCCCATTTCTCATTTCCTCAGTCTGTCCCTCCGTTTCTGCGGGCATGCACGGTACCATCCAGCAATGCAAACACCAGCTCTAGCGAAGCTGGGCTTCACCTCGAGCTTCATATTGTTTTGATTTATTCTGCCCATTGTGAAACTTAATGCGCCTAATGGCTTGGGCTTTACTGAATAATGTGACAATTAACCATTCACTGTCACACACTGCACATGCTCCAGAACTTCTAAACCCATTACAGGAGTTTCCTTTCAAAACAAGACTTAGGAGCATGCCCGTCTCTCCACACCCTCGCCAGCATCTATAGTCTCTTGATTTGTTCATTTTAGCGACTCTGACTGGCGTGAGGTGGTATCTCAGTGTGGTTTTGATTTGTGTTTCCCTGACGATGAATGACGCTGAGCATCGTTTCATGTGCCTGTTGGCCATCTGGATGTCCTCTTTGGAGAAGTGTCTATTCATGTCTACTGCCCATTTCTTCACTGGGTTAATTGTTTTTCAGGTGTGGAGTTTGGTGAATTCCTTGTAGATTTTGGATACTAGCCCTTTATCTGATATGTCATTGAAATGGGCACCCTCCTACACTGTTGGTGGGAATGTAAACTGGTGCAGCCGCTCTGGAAAACAGTGTGGAGGTTCCTCAAAAAACTATCTATAGAACTCCCCTATGACCCAGCAATAGCACTGCTAGGGATTTATCCAAGAGATACAGAAGTACTGACACATAGGGGCACATGTACCCCAATGTTGATAGCAGCACTGTCAACAATAGGCAAAGCATGGAAAGAGCCTAAATGTCCATCACCTGATGAGTGGATCAAGAAGATGTGGTATATATATACAATGGAGTACTACATGGCAATGAGAAAGAATGAAATATGGATTTGTAGCAAAGTGGATGGACCTTGAGGGTGTCATGCTAAGCAAAATAAGTCAGGCGGAGAAGGACAGATACCATATGTTTGCACTCATAGGTCTAACAGGAGAACAGGAGAAACCTAATGGAGGACCAGGGGGAGGGGAACGGGGAAGGAGAGTTGGGGAGAGAGGGACGCAAAACCTGAGAAACTATTGAATGCTGAAAACGAATCGAGGGTTGAAAGGGAGTGGGAGGGAGAAGGGGAGTGGTGGTCATGGAGGAGGGCACTTGTGGTGAAGAGCACTGGGTGTTATATGGAAACCAATTTGACAATAAACTATTTTAAAAATTAAATTTAAAAAAATGAATAAAAAAACAACAGCAAGACTTAGTTGTTTATAAAACAATTGATGTGTTGGAAATTTATTTTGTGTTGCTTTCGCAAATCTGCAGAAGGAAAACATGGGAGCTGAGGCAAACTGTTTATAAATATGCTTTTAAAATACAGACTTCCCAGGGCGCCTGGGTGGCTCGGTAGAGTGTCTGGCTTCAGCTCAGGTCATGATCTCATGGTTTGTGGGTTGGAGCCCCGCGTTAGGCTCTGTGTTGACAGCTAGCTCAGAGCCTGGAGCCTGCTTCTGATTCTGCATCTCCTTCTCTCTCTGACCCTCCCCTGCTCATGCTGTGTGTGTCTCTCTCTCTCTCTCAAAAATAAATAAAACCTTAAAAAATATATTAAAAAATACAGACTTCCCCCTGCTATCCAGAAGTAGCGCATTCATGTAAAAACTTTATCCACAAGTAGAGCATTCGTATAAAAACTTTCATAAGCCAGAAGTATGTGAAGTGAAGAAGCAATTACCATTAATTTATGCAGAAAACATTTTGAGTGTACCCAGACCCTAAAAATATCCTCCCTTAGGCTTTCTGATACCTACCACACCTTGCTAGTGGATGTACAAAATAAGACAAAGCAGAGATGCTCACAAACGTCAGGGCTATGGTGGCTTGATGCGGAGATGCTGAGTGTAGTTCCTGGGGAAGGAGCGTGGGGGCGCTGCTCGCTGCTCGGGGTGCAGGATGCCTGTGTAAAGTCTCGCTGCAAAACAAATGCTGAAGCTCTTTTTCACTCACTGAAGCTATTTTCCTATGTTCCCTTTTCGCTGTTTTTTGTGACAGCAACAATCCTGTTCTGATTTCATTTGGTCAGTAAAAACAGTTGCTAATGTAGGTCTTTCGTAAAAGCGAAGTGGCATGTTGTGAACTTTGGAAAAGTTGGGGGTACCTGTATATGCATTAGACTCTAGCAATGGCCAATGCTGCTCTGAAGCGTTATCTGCTCTAGTGGCAAATTTTTGTTAAAGTTGTTTGTATTGTGTAATTGCTAATGTAAACAACCGTTGAAAACACTGTCAATATTAGAGATGTTTTCAGCCACTGTTCGGAAGAATTAGGCAAATCTGAACACATCGTTCCAGAACTGCTCCAGGGGAGGGAAGCCTGAAAAGTGGGAGCGATTTATAGTCACTCCTGTGTCA
>PISW01010710.1:0-18314 GCA_004023785.1 Mungos mungo
CAGGTTGCTGTCCAGTCCTCCCAGCACCATCTGTTAAAGAAGCTGTCTTTAATCCATTGGATACTCTTTCCTGCTTTGTCAAAGACTAATGGGCCATACATTTGTGGGTTCAGTCTGGGCTCTCTATTCTATTCCATTGGTCTATGTGACTGCTTTTGTGCCTATACCATACTGTCTTGATGATAACAGCTTTGTAGTAGAGGCTAAAGTCTGGGATCGTGATGCCTCCCGTTTTGGTTTTCTTCTCAATATTACTTTGGTTATTCGGGGGCCTTTTGTAGTTCCATACGAATTTTAGGATAGCTTGTTCTAGCTTTGAGAAGAAAGCTGGTGCAATTTTGATGGGGATTGCATTGAATGTGTAGATTGCTTTGGGTATTAATGACATTTTCACAATGTTTATTCTTCCGATCCATGAGCGTGGAATATTTTTCCATTTCTTGGTGTCTTCTTCAATTTCTTTCACAAATGTTGCATAGTTTTCATCAGACGATCTTTTATCTTTCATTAGGTTTATTCCTAGGTATTTCATGTTTTTTTGTACAATTGTGAATGGGATCAGTTCCTTGATTTCTCTTTCTGTTGCTTTATTATTGGTGTGTAAAAATGCAACTGATTACTGTATGTTGATTTTGTACCCTGTGGCTTTGCTGATTTCATGAATCAGTTCCAGTAGGCTACCGGTGGTGTCTGATGGGTCTTCCATGTAGAGAATCATATCACCTGTGTGCAGTGAAAGTTTGACTTCTTTTTTGCTGATTATGATGCTTTTTATTTCCTTTTGTTCACTGATTGCTGATACCAGGACTTCCAGCACTATGTTAAATAATAGTGGTGAGAGTGGATATCCCTGTCGTGTCCCTGATTTCAGGGGGAAACCTTTCAGTTTTTCACCATTGAGGATGATATTAGCTGTGTGGGCTTTTTAAAAATAGGTTTTATGATGTTTAAGAAAGTTCCTCCTATCATGACTTTCTTGAGGGGTTTTTTTTTGAGAAAGAATGCTGTGATTTGTCAAATGCTTTTTCTGCATCTATCGACAGGATCATATGTTTTTTTATGTTCATGTGATGTATCACATTGATTAGTTTACGAATATTGAAGCAGCCCTGTAACCCTGAAATGAATCCAACTTGATCATGGTGGATAATTCTTTTTAT
Organism: Mungos mungo; assembly: GCA_004023785.1. Lineage (NCBI taxonomy): Eukaryota > Metazoa > Chordata > Mammalia > Carnivora > Herpestidae > Mungos > Mungos mungo. The sequence goes on from PISW01010710.1 coordinate 1,161, forward strand.
ATGTTGTTGAATTTGATTTGCTAGTATCTTGTTGAGTATTTCTGCTTCTGTATTCATTAAGGATATTGACCCATATTTCTCTTTTGGTGGGACTCTATCCAGTTAGGGAATCCAGGTGATGCTGGCTTTGTAGAATGAGTCCATAAGATTTCCTTCCATTTGTATTTTTTGGAATAGCTTGAGAATAGCAGAGGGTATTAACTCTGCTTTCAATGTCTGGTAGAATTCCCCAGGGAAGCCCTCTGGCCTAGAGCTCCTATTTGTTGGGAGGTTTTTTAATAACTGTATCAATTTCTTCATTGGTTATGGGTCTGTTCATATTTTCTATCTCTTCCTGTTTAAATATTGGTAGTGCATGTGTGTTATGGAATTTGTCCATTTCTTCTAGGCTGTCCAGTTTGTTGGCATATCATTTTTCATAGTGTTCCCTGATAAATGCTTTTATTTCTGAGGTATTGTTTGTAATAGATCCATTTTCATTCATAATCTTCTCTATTTGTGTGCTCTCTCTTCTTTTTGAGAAACCTGGCTATAGGTTTATCAATTTTATTTATTTTTTACAAAAAACCAACTCTTGGTTTCATTGATCCATTCAACTATTTTTTTTTGATTCGATATTAATTTTTTCCCTGGTCTTTATTATTTCTCTTCTTCTGCTGGGTTTGGGGTGCTCTTGCTGCTCCTCTTCTAGTTCCTTTATGTGCTCTGTGAGATTTTGTATTTGCACTTCTTCTAGATTATTGAAATAGGCCTGGATTGCAATATAGTTTCCTCTTAGGACTGTCTTTGCTGCTTCTCAAAGAGTTTGGATTGTTGTATTTTCATTTGATTCCATATATTTTTAAATTTCTTCTCTAACTGCCTGATTGTCCCATTCGTTTTCATTCTTTAGTAGGGTGGTCTTTTACCTTTATGTTTTTTGGGGTTTTCCAGACTTTTTCCTGTGGTTGATTTCAAGTTTCAGAGCACTGTGATCTGAAAGTGTGCATGGTATTATCTCAATTCTTATATATGTATTGAAGGCTGTTTTATGACCCAGTATGTGGCCCATCTTGCAGAATATACCATGTGCACTCCAGAAGAAAGTGAACATCATAGCCTTAGGGTGTAGAGTTCTATATATATCTGTCAAATCCATCTATTTCAATGTGTCCTTCAGGTCCTTTGTTTCCCTAGTGATCTTCAGTCTGGTAGTTCTATCCATTGCTGTAAGTAAAGTATTAAAATCCTCTACTATTTGCACATTCTTATCAATAAGATTGTTTCTGTTTGTGATTAACTGTGCACCTGAATTTGGTGTACCCGAATTTGGTGTGTAGATGTTTATAACTGTTAGCTCTTCCTGATGGATTGATCCTGTAATTATTATATAATGCCCTTCTTCATCTCTTGTTCTGCTTTTACTTTAAAGTCCAGTTTGTTCAATTTAAGTTGTCTGAAGACAACTTCAGATTGAAAGTAAGGAGATGGAGAAATATCTATCATCCGACTGGAATTCAAAAGAATTTCTGTAGGGTTCATGGTTGTAGTGGTGTCTCTGGTATCTTGTGTTCCTTGCAATATTTCCCTCATAGAGACTCTCTTAGGATTTCTTGTAGGGCTGGTTTAGTGGTGATGAATTTCTTAAAGTTTTGTTTCTTTGGGAACACCTTTACCTCTCCTATTTTGATTGACAGGCTCACTGGGTAAAGGATTCTTGGCTGCATATTTTTCCTGTTCATCACGTTGAATATTTCCTGCCATTCTTTCTGGCCTGCCATGTTTCTGTAGGTCTATAACTACTTCGATAGGTTTCCCATTATATGTTAGGGTCCTTTTATCCCTAGCTGCTTTTCGAAGTCTCTCTATCCTTATATTTTGCCAGTTTCTATATGGTATGCATGCCAAAGGTCAATTCAAGTTACGTCTGAGGTGAGTTCTCTGTGCCTCTTGGATTTCAATGTCTGTTTCCTTCCCCAGGTTGGAGAAATTCTCGGCTATAATTTGATCAAGTACCCCTTCAGTGCCTTTCTCTCTTTCTTCTTCTTCAGAAATTCCTATAATATGGATATTGTTCCGTTTGATTGTATGACTCAGTTCTTGAATTCTCCTTTTGTGCTCCTGGATCAATATATCTCTCTTTTTCTCAGCTTACTCTTTTTCTATAATTGTATCTTCTTTTTTTTAATTTTTAATGTTTTATTCATTTTTGAGTGGGACAGAGACAGTGTGAGCAGGAGAGGGTCAGAGAGAGAGGGAGATACAGAATCTTAAAACAGAGTCCAGGCTCTGAGATAGCTGTCAGCACAGAGCCTCATGCGGGGCTTGTACCCATGAACTACGAGTTCATGCCCTGAGCTGAAGTCGGATGCTTAACTGACTGAGCCACCCATGTGCCCCTATAATTGTTTCTTTTAATTCACCTCTTCTCCTCTCTGCTTCTTCAATCAATGCAGTGGCTGCCTCCATTTTATTATGCACCTTATTTATAGCTTTTTTTAAATTCTCACAACTATTTAGAATTTCCATAGTCTTTGTAGCAGTAGCTTCTCTGATGTCTTCCATGCCTTTTTCAAGCACAGCGTAGTTTTATGACAGTTGTTCTAAATTCTTAGTCAGTTATGTTGCTTTTACCTGTTTTGAGCAGTTCTGTAGCTGTGACTTCTTCCTGAAATTTCTTTAGAGGAAAGTTTTTCTGTTTCCTCATTGGCTAGCTTTCTGACTCTTGAAGTTTTAAAAGGTTGTTATGCACTCTGCCCCTGTGAGTATTGCTCTATTAAAGGAGGCTCATGGACTATCCAGGGCCTCTCTGTTCAGGAGGTGTTCCTTTAATGTTGACCCTTCATCTCTCTTGTTGTGCCTTTGGTTATTTTATTTCCCTACTGGTATTGATATTTGGGACTCTCCTCCATCTGTACTTTGGCTCGTTTCTTGAGGTACCCCTGAAAAGGAAAACAGACAGACAAAAAACAGGGAACAAAAGCTCATAAACCCACAGACAAGTAAAACAAGCAAACCAGAAGGGGGGAAAAAGGGGAGGGAAAAAAACAACAAAAGACAAAAGACATTCTAAAATTATAAAACCAGAAATCCCAGCTACAAAGAAAGAGCAGGGTAGAGGCAGTGCAGATGGAAGAGCACATAGAAAGAGAGAAGTGACAAGAATGCGGAGGAAGCGATATTGAACATTGACCAGGCAGGCAGACTAAAAAGCTTAATTCGGAAAGAGAAAGAGAATATGGTAGGATGTGAGGAGGGAAAAAAACGAAGATAATGTTACTCAAAGAAACTGTATAGTCTGATTATTCCAGAAAGAGAGAGAGAGAGGAAGATAGTGATGGAGGTGTAGAATATGCATCAAGAGAATAGATTAAATGTGACTGTTGAAGCAAACCAATGACTGGGGTGCCAGTCTAGAGGAGGAAAGAGATAAGAGTGAGATAAGGGAAAATATATCTGAATAGCAAGAATTGATATAGAGTTAATCATGGCAACGCATCAATATTGGTCTTACCTGGGCTTCAGGGGGGGGGGGAAGGGCAGCTCTCCAGTGCGGATGGGCGTGGTTTGGTGTAGGCAATCTCACCTCCACTGCAGGTCATGTGGGCTACTCCCTGAGGCCCTGCCTTGGTAGTTGTGGGGAGAAAAATGGTGGCACCCCAGTCCTTTCTCAAACCAAGCTTTGCAACTCACTCTTTTGGGTCTGATCTCCCTGTGCTGTGGGTGTAGCCAAGGAGGGCTCAGTTGTATTTCCCAAGCCCTGCCTCACTTACAGATCCTAGTTCATGCATTTTAATGATACTGCCCCAAATGTACTCCTGCCCGCCAGGTGTCTTCCTAGCCCAGGATTGAGTAGGGGGAGTAGGGGAGCAGTTTCTCCTGCAGCCGCCTGGGATCTGGGCACATAGCCCAAGGTAAGCACCACAGCTAGAACAAAATCTCTCTCTGAAAGCCCTGCAGTTACAGATGGGATGATAAGATCCCTCTCTGTCCCAGACCGAGGTTTTTCTCTTCTCCAGAGACAGTTTATGGCAGTTTCAGCCTCTCTTTAACTTCCCCTCATCTCCCCCGGCTTTCCAGGGAGGGGGCTCCCTCCTCTCCAGGCCTCCATGCCCCGACCTGTTTTTACCTTCCCCAGTTCACAATCACGCACCTATGAGACTCCTTTCTTAGTGGACTCTGTCTCTTTTCCTCCCAGACTCTTGTAGTTCAGTGTCCTATGGCTTCAGTCCTTCCTGGCTTGAAAGATGCGGGCGGGCAAAAAAGTACAGAAATCTCTACTTCTCTGCCATGTTGCCCAATTCCTTATAACATTTTTAGAATGAAATGTAACAGAAGCTGTTTTTTCCCCCATGGAAATGAGGTGAAGAGTTTAAGTCTGAAAATTTACAAATATGAAAAATTTGAAAATTTCATTCTATAAAGACATGAATGTTTCCAATTTACAAAATCATGCCATACAACGTGGGATAAAATATGGGTACAAATTTTGATAGTTAAAAATGAATGAATAAAAATATGTACATTTAGAATGAAACAAACAGCCCATGGAGAATTTGGTGAATAATATTAATAAGCATTTCACAAAATAGGAGATCACAGGGCAATAAACATGAATTATTTTAATCTGCTTCCCATTATTTTTTTCTTTTCTATAACATATGTCCTCCTAAAATACTCTATAATTTACTTAGTTAACATGTTTTTCCCCCTTTCAGAATACAAGTTCTGTAATATATGATTTTCCTTCCTTTTTTGTTCACTGATGTAGCTCAAATGCTTAAAAAAGTATCTGGCATATATAGATGCTTAGTAACTATTTCTTGACTTTATGTGTTTTCCCAGTAATCAATGAAATGGAAATTAAGACTGTACACAATTTCACATGTATCAGTTTAGCAGTGTGTATCTAGTTTAAAAATATGTGTTGTCAACCAGATAAACAAGTGGAAGATCCTATACCATGCTGCTGGGAGTTCATTTGGAGATAAGTTTGCTATTATCTAGTATGTTTGAAGATGGCATGTTTACAGCACTCTTTTACTTTGTTGGCAAACACTTGTTTCTGTACATTTTGCAAGCAAGGTTTGAATGTTTTGTTTGTCACTTTTCTTTGAAAGAGGTGTGACTAACAAACATATTTGTGAGATGGGATAGTATTTCTCTGTGTAGCAATGGGCAGGAATGCTTAACTGAAATATAATAAATATTAATGTCTTTTTCCAGAGGAAAAAAATAAAAGACATACTTACTGCTTATTATAAAATATTAGGTGAATTATACAGGTTTCCTTTCCTCTAATGCAGTCTACCACATACATATACATCAAGTGTCCATTTCTCATCATCGTGTGGTATGTGAGTCTCAGGAATTTAGAGTAAAATTGCTGATCCTCTGGCTTTCATTCTTTATGTGAAAAGTTAATGGTCACTAAGGACAAATTGAGAAATTGGTTGCAGGATTAGTACCAGGAAGTAGAATCAAAGACAGAGGCTGAACTATGCATGGTTTCTTGATAATTAAATTCCTGGTGGGGCAGCTTACTCCTCAATTTGTACATTATCCTCAGGCACATTCCACTGTGACAATAATAAGCAGAAGTAACAAATAGTAAGCAGATGTTTTGGAACTTCTGGGTAAGCAGAAGTTTCTGTCTTCTTTTAGATAACAGTTACTCTACACATAGTAACACTGAGTTAAAGGATGGAAATCACAAGAATCATAAGCAGAAACTGGAGAATCCTAGAACTCTTGCTAGTTGGCTTCAAAGATGAGGGGGCTGGACAAATAATGCTTAAAACTGAAGAATGTAAACAAGTGGGTTATCGTATGACTCAGCCCATCCTTCTTCATATGATCATACAAACCTTAGATACATTTGGGGATAATAGCAAGTAACTCAGTTACTTTCTGTTTGGTTGGTTGGCTTTCATAGTAGTTACTGTCTACTTAAGGGAGTTTTGACCCTCTTGGGAAGTTTTTCTAAGACAAATCCTGTGTATACCATAAATGAGTCTTCGAATAGTTTGTGGGCTCTTACTAACCCAAGATTTTACTAATGACATTAACCAGTAAGAATGAGAAACTGAACCAAAGAAATGTAGAGGAATACTTGGTCATCAGTCACACCTCCTCTGCAAAACTCCCCAGTCCTTATGTTGCAAATATGTGAGAAGATAAGAGAGAGACCCTAAGGTATGGTGAATTTCTCAAATAAGTTCCCTGCTGTGTGAGCCAAGTCTGCCTGAGGGCACATACTCACAATTCTGCTGAAAGTGAATGTAATTCTGGTTGCTGAATCAAGACATTGTCAAAGGCTAAAATAGATGACATTAGCAATTCAGGTTTTGCCACCTGACATAGAAAATTGAATCATTCAAAAACATGGGAAGTTTTCTTTCATGAGACACAAGCAGCCACTATGCCACACAGAATTGGAAGTAAATATAGTTTTTCTAATGCTTATAGAGCCACTCTCTCTTTCCATATCCTCTTAACCCTCTCTCTGCTTTAACTAAGCCACAGCTACAGTAAGGGAAAAAATAATTAGAGATGAAGCTGAGGTCTCTCTGACCCCAGTGAGAATCAAAACCTATATTGATCCATCTGAATAGGCTGTAAAATTCTGATGAGAGAAGAGAATTAAACCTGTATAGCTTTCTTGATTATAGACACCCAAGTCACTTATTCTATAGAACCCATGTAATGAAACCGCATCCAGAATCAAAGTAAAGGTTTTTGCCGTGTTCAGAGTAACGAAAACTCAAGTATAACCTTGTGAATGAAACCTGTGGGGCTAATTCTGTGCAATCTTGGTGTGACCTCTTCATTTGAATATATAGTAAAAGCAGATATTTGTATTTCCATGTCCCATAAGTGCTAGATGACATTCAGTCACATGTAGGGAAGTGTTAGTGGAAAACCTAAATAGCTCTCCCACCAGCCTTTCTGCCTCATCATGAATGGTTTAACACAAAGAGTATAGAAACCCAGAAGGAAATAAGAAAATCACAACCCTGATTAAATACTTAAAGGAAGGATAAGCTGTAAGAGATCCAAGCTCTCTATAGAAGAGCCATGTATGTCCAGTGTAAAAGTCTTTTTTCTTCCAGTGTAAAAGTCTTAAGAAGAGCTGAATGCTTATAGTGCATTACTGTTAAATAAATAAATTCAATTGATTCTCCTATAATTTCAACAGTTGCAGACAATGTGACTCTAGCTGAATCCATTACACACACATAATCACACATCATACACTGTTTTGTTATTTTTTATAATAGTTTATTGTCAAATTGATTTCCATATAGCACCCAGTGCTTCTCCCCACAAGTGCCCCCCACCATGACCATCACCCCCTCCCCCCCTCCCCCTCCCCTTTCAGTCCATGGTTCATCTTCAGTATTCAGTAGTCTCCCTTGATCTGTGTCCCTCACTCTTCCCCGCTCTCTTTCCCCCTTCCTCTCCCCATGGTCCCCTGCCAGGTCTCTCCTGTTAGACCTATGAATGCAAACATATGGTATCTATCCTTCTCTGCCTGACTTATCATACACTGTTTTAAACATAGAAACCATTTCCCCCCAAACTACTGGCACCTGAGAATCACGAACTGTTTGCATGTATGTGACAAATCCTCTGATATGTTTTGTATTATTCCTTCAAGGTTACCCAAACTTCATTGTCATTTGTGAAAGTTGGATAAGTCAAAATTTAGTGCTAATGTTTGCACACTCTGATTTCCAAAACTTTTACTATATACGTTGTATACAGGTTGCAAAAATCAGGTTTGGTCTCAGAAGTATTGGATGTGAAATTATCACACATCCTCTAAGAAAAGTTTCTGAAAACCTCCAACAAAATCCAGAAGTCAGCTTGCCAAGGTATGTTGCTTGGGAATGTGTAGGCAGATCACAATACTGAATCCTCAGTATACAGAATTAAAGAATCCTGTTAAATCCAATTAAAGAAAAAATTTGTTATCTTTTCACCTCTTCACCACTGAAAAAGAGGCCTGGCACCAAGCTGAATCTTTTGGATATTATATTTGGATTCCTTGAAATTCTTTTTTTTTATGTTTATTTTTTTTTAATTTAATTTGAGAGAGAGAAAGCGAGACAGAGAGAGCAAGGGAGAGGCAGAGAGAGAGGGAGAGATAGAGAATCCCAAGCAGGCTCCACAGCACCGAGCCTGACATGGGGCTCGATCTCACGAACTATGAGATTATTGACCTGAGCCAAAAACAACCAGCAGTTGGTAACTTAACCAACTGAGCCACCCAGACACCCCAGAATTGCTTGGAATTCTATGTTGTCCTTTATATCAGTTAATCCACAAATTAGCATGTTTTGAGTAGGGCCCAAAACAACATTCTTCTGTGGAAAGTGTCTAGCAAGCCATCTCACTCTTTTTACTTTGCGACCCTACATTAATAATGACCACTTTGAACTCTAAGTCTCTGCAACTGATGATTTTATAATTGGAGTCTCTGGCAAATGGAAGCAGTCTCTGCCTGGAAGTGTGCCTTGGGATTTTGGATTCAGATTCATATTGACATGAGTGTTAAATCTCTTTTGAAAAGCAGTTATTACAACAGACACAAGAAATGATGCTCAACATCACTTATCATCAGGGAAATACAAATCAAAACGACACTGAGATACCACTTCATGTTGGTCAGAGTGGCGAAAATGTAAAATCAGGAGACTGTAGATGCTGGCGAGGATGTGGAGAAATGGGCACCTCTTACACTGTTGGCGAGAATATAAACTGGTGCAACCCTTCTGGAAAACAGTGTGGAGATTTCTCAAAAAATTAACAATAGAACTTCCCTATGGACCCAGCAATAGCACTGCTAGGAATTTATCCAAGTGATACAGGAGTGCTGATGCATAGGGGCACATGTACCCCAATGTTCATAGCAGCACTGTCAACAATAGCCAAATTATGGAAAGAGACTAAATGTCCATCAACTGACAAATGGATCAAGAATATGTGGTTTATATGTACAATGGAATACTACATGGCAATGAGAAAGAATGAAATCTGGCCATTTGTAAAAATGTGGATGGAACTTGAGGGTTTTATGCTAAGAGAAATAAGTCAGGCAGAGAAAGGCAGATACCATATGTTTTCATTCATATGTGGAACAGGAGAAACTTAACAGAGGAGCATAGGGGAGGGGAAGGTAAAAAATAGTTAAGGAGAGTGAGGGAGGCATACCACAAGAGATTCTTAAATACTGAGAACAAACTGAGGGTTGATGCGTGGTTGGGGAGAGGCGAAAATGGGTGATGGGCATGGAGGAGGCCACTTGTTGGGATGAGCACTGGGTGTTATATGGAAACCAATGTGACAATAAACTATATTTAAAAAATAAATAATAAATAATAAAAAAAGAAAAGCAGCTATTAGTTTGCTACTGGGGTCTTTTCCAAACTGAACACCTAACCATGGAGGCTTTATGTCTCTTTAGCCTGATGTTTCATTTTGTGATGGCCAATTCTAACTTAACACGTATAATGGTGGGAAAAGTTCAACATGCCTTGTTTGTTAAAGGTAAATTATATATTTAAAATATTACCTGGCTTTACCCTAGTGGCATATAGGCTTTACATGAAAAAAAAAAAAAGGCAATACCCTTCTATTAAGCACCTTGCCACCTAAATTAAACTTCTGGCTAAATGAGGCCTTGACTGGTTTAGAGGTTCAACTAAATACCTGGGTTCACTAATGGTTTGTATAAAATGAAACTTGATGGTGTTCACTGTGCTGCTGCATATGTTCAATCTCACCGCCAGTTTAGCAGAATTGAAGGCAGATTGCGGTCACTCTCCTTAGTGGCCAGAACACAAGGCCTTTTCATAGGTTTGTGTAACACTTCCCTAGATGAAGTTTGTCATATGTTTAGTGAATATGGCATATTGACAAAGCCTAGTTGTTTGATCTACCACATGAATAAACTAAAGAATTGCAGACTAAACACACCTCTCTATGAGGCTTCAAACTGTGGAAATAAAGGAGTAACATCACAAAGATACTGACATAGATTGTTCCCAAGTTCACATGTCCTCACAAGAACAGCTAACAACTATTTATGAAAAAGACACCACTGAAAAATTGTAGAGCATTGAGTGAAGCTGAAGCACTCCCTGCACTACAAAGACCAAGAGAGTCACATTAGAAAATTAAGAGAAGTGTCTGCACGCTACCTGCATTGTCCTTCCCCCAAACTGGCACAGCACCACACTGAGAAATTTCCTTGGAATCTAGATTTTCTCCAATGGGAAAATATCCCCAGGGGTAGATATTTAGCTTCCCTAGGATTTTGGGTCACTTCTTGGGAGTTCCCCCCCTGGCCTTGTCTCATAGGCACATGAAAAATGTGTGGGCCTTAACCACTGTATATCTGGTGGAAAAGGGAGGAAAAGGGAGGAAGGATTTGCAGCAACCACTGCATATCTTGGCAGACTAAGTTCGTACCTGAAACAAATATGTAGTACTCCCAACCAGCAGTTTTTCTCATCTGTGGTAAAATGACAGTGAAATACTCTGAAAAGGATACTTGGCAAAAAAAAAAAAACCCGACACCACCAGAATAAACTAATGAAGCTCTAATAACTAACATAAATAAGTGGAGATTAATAAACTGTCACACCAAAAAATTCAGAATAAACGTCTTAAAGGTTAGTGGATGGCAACAATACAGGCACACAACTAAATAACATTAAGAAAATATGAACAAAACAAGTTCAGCAGGAAATAGACATTATTAAAATATATATTCTAGAGCTGAAAAATACAATGACAAAACTGAAAATTTTAATAAAGAGCTTCAAAGCAAACGCAAACATGCAGAAGAAAGAATCACTGACTTACAAGACGGAACATTTGAAATTATTCAGTCAGAGGAGCAAAGACACAAGAGTAAAGAAAGCCTACAGGGTTTATAGGATACCATCAAAAGAAACAATATTTGCATTATGGAAATTCCAGAAGGAGGGAAAAAAAAGAGAAAGAGATAGAAATAATGTTCAAAGCAATAATGGCTGGAGACTGCCTAAAACCTGGGAAGAGAAAAGGACATCTTGATTCTTGAGGCCCAAAAGATCTAATAGTTTTCACCTGCATAGGGATACACTGAAAAACATTATAATTAAATTGTCAAAAGTGAAAGACAAAGAAAAATTTTGAAAGAAACAAGAAAGATAAGTTACATATGAGGGCACTTCTATAAGATTATAGGCAGATTTCTCAACAGGAATGTTTCAGGCTAGGAGAGAATGAAATAATATATTCAATATTAGCAGAGGGATAGTCAACTGAAAACTCTATACTCAGAAAAAGCTGTCCTTCTGGAATGAAAAAGAAATAAAGGTGTTCCTAAACAGACGTAAGCTGAGGAAGTTCATCACCACTAGATCTGCCCTAAAAGAAATGCTAAAGTTAGTTATTTGAGTGAAATTAAAAGAATGCTTATTAACATCGTAAAAAACATAAGAAGGTCATGATAAAAGTTAATGGTAATGGTAAATGTATAGCCAAAGTTAGAGTCTATAATATGGTAGTGATGCTATGTAATTTACTTATAATTCTAGTTTGAAAGTTAAACATTGTAAAAGTAACCACAACTACAACAATGTGTTATTGAGTACACGATATAAAAATACGTAAACTTTACATCAATAATCTAAAATATGTAAGCAAGTAAAAGTGTTAAAATTTAAGAGTGCTATCAAAATTAAATTATTATGAATTTAAAATAGGCTGGTATAATTTTAATGTATTTTATGTAAGCCTTATGGTAACTGCAAGGGAAAAAATCTATAGTAAATACACAAAATAACATGATAAGGAAATTAAAACATACTGACATGAGTGTGCCTGGGTGACTCAGCTTATTGGGTGTCCGACTTTGGCTCAGGTCATGATCTCATAGTTTGTGAGTTCAAGCCCCACGTCCGGCTCTGTGCTGACAGCTCAGAGCCTGGAGTCTTTTTCAGATTCCCTCTTTCTCTGCCCCTCCCCTGCTTGCACTCTGTCTCTTTGTCAAAAAATAAACATTAAAAATATTTCTAAAAAAACATACTGACACCAAAAGTCTTCAAATGGGGAAAAAAAAAAAAGAAGAACCAAGGAGCAATGGAAATACAAAACACCAGAAAACAATTCACAAAATGGTAATACTAAGTCATTGCCTTTCGATTATTTTTTTCAAGGATAATTAACAGTGTTATATTATTTTCAGGTATGCAATATAATGATCCAACAATTCCATACACTTCTCAGTGCTCATCAAGATAAGTGTATTCTTAATGCCGTTTATCTATTTCACCCATTCCCCACCCACCTCCTCTCTGAAACCACCAGTTTGCTGTCTGTATTTGTCTGTTTTCGTTTGTCTGTTTTTCTTAATTTCCTGAGTTCCACATATAATTTCACATGATTATATGGTATTTTAATTTTTCTGAGTGACTTATTTCACTTAGTATAAGACCCTCTAGGTCCATACATGTTATTGCAAATTGCGATTCCATTCATTGTTGTGGCTGAGTAATATTCTATTATGTGTATACCATATCTTCTTTATCCATTCATCTATCAATGGAAACCTCGATTGTATCCATATCTTGGCTATTGCAAATAATGCTGAAATAAACATAGGGAGGCATATAACTGTTTGAGTTGTTGCTTTTGTGATTTTTTGGGGGGGCAAATATCCAATAGTGGAATTACTCTATCATACGGTAATTCAACTTAAAAATTTTTGAGGAACCTATATACTGTTTTTCACAGAGACTGTAACTGTTTGTATCCCCACCAAAACTGCATGAGGGTTCCCTTTTCTCCACATCCTCAACACTTATTGTGTTATTTCTTTTGTTTTTCTTTTAAGTTTTAGCCATTATGACAGGTATAAAATGATATATCATTGTGGTTTATATTCGCATTTCCCTAATTAGTGACACTGAGCATCTTTTCATGTGTTTATTATCTATCTGCATGTATTCTTTAGAAAAATGTGTATTTAAGTATTCTGCCCATTTTAAATGGATTTTTTTGGTGTTGAGTTCTATATGTTTTGATATATCATTGGTAAATATCTTCTCCCATTTATTAGGTTGCCTTTTCATTTTGTTGATGGTTTCATTCACTGTGCAAATCTTTTAATTTTGGTGTAGTCCCAATAATTTTATTTTGCTTTTGTTACCCTTACCCAAGGAGACATATGTAGAAAAATATTTCTGCAGCCAATGTGAAATAAATTGCTGCCTATGTTTTCTTCTAGGATTTTTGTTGTTTCAGGTCTCAAATTTAGGTCTTTAATCCATTTTGAGTTTATTTTTGTGTATGGTGTATGAAAGTGGTCCAGTTTCATTATTTTGTGTGTAGTTGTCAAGTTTTCTCAAAACCATTTGTTGAAGAGACTGTCTTTTTCCCATTGGATATTCTTGCCTACTTTGTCATAGATTAATTGACCATGGGCTTATTTTTGAGTTTTCAATTCTGTTCCATTGATCTATGTGCATACTTTTGTACCAGTACCATACTGTTTTGATTACTACAGCTTTGTAGTATACCTTGAAATCTGGGATATTGATACCTCCAGCTTTATGCTTTCTTAATATTACTTTGACTATTTGGGGTAGTTTGTGCTTCCACAAAGATTTTACAATTATTTGTTCGGGTTCTATGAAAAATGTTATTGACATTTTGATAGGATTTGCACTGAATCTATAGATCTCATTAGGTAATATGAATAACTTAACAATATTTGTTCTCCCAGTCAATGAGCATGGAATATCTTTTCATTTGTATCACTTTTAATTACTTTTATCAATGACTTATAGTTTTCAGTGTGCAGGTCTTTTACCACCTTTATTAAGTTAATTCTTAAGTGTTTTATTAGTTTGGGCTGAATAATAAAATGATTATTCCTTAATTTTTCTTTCTGCTAGTTCATTATCAATGTATAGAAATGTAGCCAATTTCTGTATATTAATTTCAACTTTTATGACTACTGAATTCATTTATTCTAGCAATTATTTTGGGAGAGTCTGTAGGCTCATCTATGTAATATATATATAGTATTATATTTACAGCAAATAGTAAAAATTTTACATCTTCCTTGACTATTTAGATGCTTTTATTTCTTGTTCCTGTCTGATTACTGCACTTAACACTTCCAGTTGACTGTGTTGAATAAATGTGGTGAGAATGAACATTTTTGTCATGTTTTTGATCTTAGAGGGAAAACTCTCAGCTGTAGACTTTTCATATATGGCTTTTATTATTTTGATATGTTCCCTCTAAACCCATTTTTTTGAGAGCTCTGATCATAAATGAATATTTTACTTTGTGAAATGCTTTTCCTGCATCTGTTAAGATTATATGACTTTAATCTTTCCTTTGTTTATGTGGTATATCACCTTGACTGATTTGCAAATAATGAACTACCCTTACATTCCTGGAATAAATCCCTCTTGATTGTGGTGAGTGTATTTTTATGTATTGTTAGATTGTATTTCCTAATGTTTTGTTAAGGATTTTTGCAACTATGTTCATCAGATATATTGGCCTATACTATTTGTTTTTTGTTTGTTTGTAGTTTTTATCTAGTTTTTGAAAAAGGGTAATGCTGGCCTAATAGAATGAATTTGGAAGATTTCCTTCCTCTTTTATTTTTGGAATACTTCAAGAATAGTCATTAACTCTTCTTTAAACTTTTGGTAGAGTTCCCCTGTGAAGTCATCTGGCCATAGGCTTTTGTGTCTTGGAAGTTTTTGAATACTAATTTAATTTTATTGCTGGTAAACAATCTATTAAAATTTTCTATTTCTTCCTGCTTCAATTTTGGAAGGTTGTATATTTCTAGGAATGTATTCATTTCTTCTAGATTGTCTAGTTTGTCAGCATATAATTTTTCATGATATTCAGTTATAATCCTTTGTACTCCTATGGTATCAGTTATTATTTCTCCTACTATATGTATTGTTTTATTTATTTGAGTCTTCTCCTTTCTGTTTTTGATGAGTCTGGGAAAAGTTAAACAAATTTTGTTGATTTGTTAAAGAACCAGCTCCTGGTTCCATTGATCTTTATTTATTCACTTTATTTATTTATTTATTCACTTTTTTATTTTCACTTTATTTCCTTTGTTTATTTTAGTTTCTATTTCATTTATTTTTTGCTCTGATATTTATTATTTCTTCCCATGTACTGGCTGTGGGCTTTGTTTGTACTCTTTCTAAATCCTATAAGTGTAAGGTTTGTTTTTTTTTATTTGAGATTTTTCTTTCATCTTGAGGGAGGCCTATATTGCTATCATCTGCCCTCTTGGAACAAATTTTGCCGCATCCCAAAGATTTTGGAATTTTGTGTATTCATTTTCATTTGTCTCCATGTATTTCTTTGAATTTCTTGTGATTTCTTGGTTAATCCATTCAGTGTTTACTCGCATGTTATTTAGCCTCTGTGTGTTTATGTTCTTTCCAGATGTTTTCTTGTGATTGATTTCTAAGTTAATTCCTTTGTAGTTGGAAAAGATGTATGATATTATTTTAACCTTTTTATATTTCTTGAGACTTGTTTTGTGGCCTAACATGTGATCAGTTTTAGAGAATATTTCAATTGCACTTGAAAAAAATGTGTAGTTTTCAGGTTTTGGATAGAATGTTTTGGATAGATCTGTTAGGTGCATTTGGGTCATTGTGTCATTCAGAGCCACTTTTTTCTTGGTGCTCTTCTGTCTGAATGATCTATCCATTTATATGAGTTGTTAAATTCCCCTACTATTATTGTGTTATTTTCAATGAATTCCTTTATATTTGTTATTAATTGATTTATATATTTGGCTGCTTTCATGTTGGGAGTATATATATTTACATTTCTTAAAAGTTTCAGAGAACTGTCCCAACTGCTTGGATCCTTGGCTTTAAAAATGAATTCAGGAGAAGGGGCTAACATGGAGAAGTAGGGGGATCCAAAGTTCCCTAATCTCTCAAACAAAGCATTGTTGAAGCCAAAGGACTTTGAACTCCAAGAATCCAGGAGGCAAAGAGACAGAGTTACTTCCAGGGACCCACAAGGACAACCTGACAGGCCATAGATGCATGATTCCAAACTGGGAGAGATAAAATGAACATAGGGGAGGGATCCCCTTCTGCGGAGAGAAAAAGGGGAAGAAAAAGAGAGGCTGGGGAAGCATAAGACTGTATCTGGACAAGAGAAAAACCACAGACAGGGAAGGACAAAGATCTATTCTCCATCTTAGGGGCTTTCTCTGGACTGGGGCCGGCTGCGCTGGTTGCACACCTGGGGAGGAAGGGAGCAATCCCAGGCTCAGTGGCTAGGTCAGGGGTGCAATCTGCAGTAGGAGAAAGCCAACCCCTGGAGGTGAAAAGAGGGTATATATCTGCTCAAGAGACAAAGAGGACCTGCTCCCACCAGCCAGAGACCCTATATTGGGCAGCACAGAGTGGCACTCCCCTAGTACCAGGGCACTTGGAGCAAAAAGTTGAATACCAGCCAAGCACCAAGGAGGCACAGGAGTTGGTGGAGTGGGACAAACTGCCTCCTTTGCACCTGCAGCACATGGAGGACAGCTTGAACAGAGTGGTTTGGGACACCTGGTCCATGGAGGAGAGACTGGGATGTCACCATTTTTCACCCCATCACCAACAAGGTGGGGCTTCAGGTAATGGACCATGGGCCTACAGTGGAGGCAGGGCCTGCCTACACCAAACCATGCCTCTCCATGCCTGACAATTGCAAATCTACTGGGATGGGATTAAAGCTGATGAACCAGACAGCCCCTCCTCCTTACCAGCGCTGCTGCATTGCCTGGTTTAAATCTCAGAAAACTCATATAGAAGCATTCATCCTTCCTTTTCACCTTCTTATTTGTTCTCTTCTCTAGTCTGGTTACTCTGGTTGTTAGTTTGTTTAAGCAGACATATTTAATCCATTCCCTTGATATATGTTCTACAACTCCTTTTTATTTTCCTTTCTCTCTCTCTGGATTAAACCACATATTTTATCAGTCTGGACAACTTTATTTTCTTTTCTTTTTCCCCCAAGTCCTTCATTATTTTCCTTTCTCTATATATGAATTAAACCATATAGTTTCTCTGTCTGCTGAATTTTTATTTTTTCTATTTACCTGCCCTGTCATTTCATTTC
>PISW01010710.1:18414-47201 GCA_004023785.1 Mungos mungo
TAGTACTACATTGTATATATATACCACATCTTCTTGATCCATTCATCAGGTGATGGACATTTAGGCTCTTTCCATGATTTGGTTATTGTAGAAAGTGCAACTATGAACATTGGGGTACATGTGCTCCTATGCATCAGCACTTCTGTATTCCCTGGGTAAATCCCTAGCAGTGCTATTGCTGGCTCATAGGGGAGTTCTATCGATAGTTTTTTGAGGAGTCTCACCACTGTTTTCCAGAGTGGCTGCAGCAGTTTACATTCCCACCAACAGTGTAGGAGGGTGCCCGTCTCTCCACACCCTCGCCAGCATCTATAGTCCTTTGATTTGTTCATTTTAGTGACTCTGACCGGTGAGAGGTGGTATCTCAGCGTGGTTTTGATTTGAATTTCCCTGATGATGAGTGACGCTGAGCATCTTTTCATGTGCCTGTTGGCCATCTGGATGTCCTCTTTGGAGAAGTGTCTGTTCAGGTCTTCTGCCCATTTCTTCACTGGATCATTCATTTTTCGTGTATGGAGTTTAGTGAGCTCCTTGTATATTTTGGATACTAGCCCTTTATCTGATATGCCATTTGCCACTCTCTTTTCCCATTCTGCCGGTTCCCTGTTACTTTTTTTGATTGTTTCCTTTGCCTTGCAGAAGCTTTTTATTTTGATGAGGTCCCGGTAGTTCATTTTTGTTCTTGATTCCCTTGCCTTTGGGGATGTGTTGAGGAAGAAATTGCTGCGATTGACGTCTAGGAGGCTATTTCCTGCTTTCTCCTCAAGGGTTTTTATGGTTTCCATTCTCACATTCAGGTTCTTTCTGCATTTTGAGTTTATTTTTGTGAAGGGTGCAAGAAAGTGGTCTAATTTCATTTTTCTCCATGTTGCTGTCCAGCTCTCCCAACACCACTTGTTGAAGAGCCTGTCTTTTTTCCATTGGACACTCTTTCCTGCTTTGTCAAAGATTAGTTGGCCATAAACTTCTGGGTCCAGTTCTGGGTTCTCTATTCTATTCCATTCTATTCCATTGTGTCTCTTTTTCTACCAGTACCATACTGTCTTGATGATGACAGCTTTGTAGTAGAGTCTAAAGTCTGGGATTGTGATGCCTCCCGTTTTGGTTTTCTTCTTCAATATTACTTTGGCTATTCGGGGTCTTTTGTGGTTCCATATGAATTTTGAGATAATTTGTTCTAGCTTTGCGAAGAATGCTGGTGCAACTTTGATGGGGATTGCACTGAATGTGTAAATTGCTTTGGGTAATAATGACACTTTAACAATGTTTTTTCTTCCAATCCATGAGCACGCAATGTTTTTCCATTTCTTTGTGTCTTCTTCAATTTCCTTCATAAATCTTTTATAGTTTTCAGCATACAGGTCTTCTACATCTTTGGTTAAGTTTATTCCTAGGTATTTTATGTTTTTTGTGCAATTGTGAATGGGATCTATTTCTTGCTTTCTCTTTCTGTTGCTTCATTTTTGGTGTGTAAGAATGCAACATCATTTCTGTACATTGACTTTGTACCCTGCAGCATTACTGAAATCATTGATCAGTTCTAGAAGGCTTCTGGTGGAGTAGATTGGGTTTTCCATGTAGAATATTATGTCGTCTGCGAAAAGGGAAAGTTTGACTTCTCCTTTGCCGATTCTGATGCTTTTTATTTTCTTTTGTTGTCTGATTGCTGATTCTAGGACTTTCAACACTATGTTAAACAACAGTGGTGAGACTGGACATCCCTGTCGTGTCCCTGATTTCAGGGGGAAAGCTCTCAGTTTTTCCCCACTGAGGATAACATTGGCTGTGGGCTTTTCATAAATGGCTTTTATTGTGTTTAAGTAAGTTCCTTCTATCCCAACTTTCTCGAGGGTTTTTATTAAGAAGGAATATTGTATTTTGTCAAAAGCTTTTTCAGCATCTATCGACAAGATCATATGATTTTTTTCCTTTGTTTTGTTGATGCGGTGTATCGCATTTATGGATTTGCGAGTGTTGAACCAGCCTTGTAACCCAGGAATAAATCCCACTTGATCATAATGGATAATACGTTTTATATATTGTTGAATTCGATTTGCTAGTATCTTGTTGAGTAGTTTTGCATGTGTATTCATTAAGGATATTGCCATGCAGTTCTCTTTTTTCATTGGGTCTCTGCCTGGCTTAGGAATCAGAATGATACGTGCTTCATAGAAGGAGTCCAGTAGTCTTCCTTCCATTTCTATTTTTTGGAATAGCTTGAGAAGGATTGGTGTTAACTCTGCTTTAAACCTCTGGTAGAATTCCCCTGGGAATCCTTCTGGCCCTGGGCTTTTATTCGTCGGGAGATTTTTGATAACTGATTCGATTTCTTCACTGGTTATGGGTCTGTTCAGATTTTCTATCTCTTCCTGTTTGAATTTTGGTAGTGCATGTGTGTTTAGAAATTTGTCCATTTCTTCTAGATTGTCCAGTTTGTTGGCATATAATTTTTCATAGTAATCTCTGATGATTGCTTGTATTTCTGAGGGATCTGTTGTAATAGATCCATTTTCCTTCATGATTTTGTCCATTTGCATGTTTTCTCTTTTCTTTCTGAGGAGCCTAGCTAGAGGTTTATCAATTTTGTTTATTTTTTCAAAAAACCAACTTTTGGTTTCATTGATCTGTTCAATTGTTTTTGTGGATTCTATCTTGTTTAATTCTGCTCTGATCTTTATTATTTCTTTTCTTTTGCTGGGTTTGGGGTGTTCTTTCTGCTCCCTTTCTAGTATCCTTAGGTACTTTGTTAGGTTTTGAGTTTGTGTTTTTTCTGATTTGTTGAGGTAGGCCTGTATTGCAATGAACTTTCCTCTTAAGACTGCTTTTGCTGTGTCCCAGAGAGTTTGAATTGCTGTATTCTCATTTTCATTCGTCTCCATATATTTTTTAATTTCCTCTCTAATTGCCTGATTGACCCTATCATCCTTTAGTAGGGTAGTTTTTAACCTCCACATTTTTGAAGGTTTTCCAGACTTCTTCCTGTGGTTGATTTTGAGTTTCATAGAATTGTGATCTGAAAGTGTGCATGGTATGATCTCAATTCTTTTGTATTTATGGAGAGCTGTTTTATGACCCAGTATATGATCAATCTTGGAGAATTTGCTATGTGCACTCGAGAAGAAAGTGAATTCCCTAACGTCAGGATGCAGAGTTCTAAATATATCTATCAATTCCATCTGCTCCAGTGTGCCATTCAGGTCTATTGTTTCTTTAGTGATTTCTTTGTCTGGCTGACCTATCCAGTGTTGTAAGTGGGGTATTAAAGTCCCCTGCAATTAGCACATTCTTATCAATGATTGCTTTTGTTTGTGATTAATTGTTTTATGTATCTAGGAGCTCCCAAATTTGGCGCATAAATGTTTATAATTGTTACCTTTCTTCATGTAGAGTCCCTGTAATTATTATATAATGTCCTTCTTCATCTTTTGTTACTGCCTTTATTTTAAAGTCCAGTTTGTCCGATATAAGTAAGGCTACTCCAGCTTTCTTTTGGCTTCCATTCGCATGGTAGATATTTCTCCATCCCCTTACTTTCAATCTGAAGGTGTCTTCAGATCTAAGGTGAGTCTCTTGTAGGCAGCAAATAGATGGGTTTTGGTTTTTGATCCATTCTGCTACCCTGTGACGTTTGATTGGAACATTCAGTCCATTGACATTCAGTGTTATTATTGAAAAATATGGGTTTAGACTCATTGTGTTCCCTGTAGAGTGCATGTTTGTAGTGATTTCTATGGTACCTTTATTCTTTGCTACGTTTCGCTCATAGAGTCCCTCTTAAGATTTCTTGTAGGGCTGGTTTGGTGGTGATGAATTCTCTCAACTTTTGTTTATTTGGGAAAACCTTTATCTCTACTTCTATTTTGAATGACAGGCTTGCTAGGGACACGCGGGTTTCAGCAGGCCCAGCACCAAGCCTCTGGGCACACTCAGGGCTTTGTCTCCGGAGCTGGTGCTCCCTCCCCTAAAGTCTCTGGTCCCAGTTCGCACTCACTCACTCAGGCAACCTTGAGACTGCTGTCGATAAGGGGTCTGTCCGCACACCTCCATTCTTGGAGATCAGAGAGCTGTGGTTTTTTAACTCTTCTCAGTGTGATAATTGTGGGTGGACAGAGGTAATGGGGCTCCTTAGTTCTCTGCCATCTTGCCGCTCCCCTCCACATCTTTTTGAGCCATTCATCAGTTGACGGACATTTAGGCTCATTCCATGATTTGGCTATTGTTGAATGTGCTGCTATGAACATTGGGGTACATGTGCCCCTATGCATCAGCACTTCTGTATCCCTTGGGAATATCACTAGCAGTGCTATTGCTGGGTCATAATGGAGTTTTCTTGATTCGTTCATTTTAACCACTTTGTCCTGCGTGAGGTGGTATCTCAGTGTGGTTTTGATTTGTATTTCCCTGTTGATAGTGACACTGAGCATTGTTTCATGTGTCTGAAGCCCATCCTGATATCCTCTTTGGAGAAGTGTCTGTTCATGTATTCTGCCCATTTCTTCACTGGATTATTCATTTTTCAGGTGTGGACTTTGGTGAGTTCCTTGTAGATTTTGGATATTAGCTCTTTATCCGATATGTCATTTGCAGCTATCTTTTCCCATCGGTTACCTATTAGTTTTCTTGATTGTTTCCTTTGCAGTGCAGAAGGTTTTTATCTTGATGAGGTCAACATTTCCTGAACCAAGCACTTCAGGAGTGCCTTGTTTGTGAGTTGCATGCATCCTCCTGTTGTGTCTAAGCTGCATTTGCCTTTATCTCAGTCTACATAAATGGCCCACTGTGACTTTTGTGGGCTGTATTTGTTCCATATGCTGTTAATGTTCTAATCTAGGAATGCTGTGAACTTGTATTTTTGTTGTCTCAGCATTCAGACCAGATGCCTGCCCTCAGTCTGTTTGCTGGGTCTCCAGTCACAGTGAACTACAGGGAGCTCTCCCTGAAGATCTCTCCTGGGAGGCTCTTGGTGGTGGTCAGGATTGGCAATCAGACCAAATGTCTGTCTCTAGTCCATCTGTTAGGGCTGTAGTAGCACCAGCCTGCAAGGTTCTCTCCCTGCATAATCTCCTGAGAATCTTGTTAAAGTGTAGGGCTGGGAGTCAGACCAGATGCCTGACCCCAATCTCTGTGCCAGGGATGCAGTGACCACAAACTGTAGAGCTCCCTTGCTAAGCCCTTACAGGATTTTGTTATAGGTCTAGGCCAGCAGTCAGATAAGATATCCGCCCCTAAGCCGTTTTCTGGGGCTGAAGTTGAACTGCTGTGTGTGTGTGTGTGTGTGTGTGTGTGTGTGTGTGTGTGTGTGTGATTATATTCCCTTATTTCCAAGGAAGGAGTCATTTTGAAGTGGCATCAGTTCTTGTGGAACTCCTGATCCACATATGAGTGAAAACATATGATGTCTATCCTTTTCTGCCAAACTTATTTCACGTAGCATAACACCCTCGAGGACCATCCACATAGATAAGAATGGCCAGATTTCAGTCTTTCTCATTGCCATGTAGTCTTCCATTGTATAGATAAACCACATCTTCTTGATCCATTCATCAGTTGATGGACATGTAGGCTCTATCCATGATTTTGCTATTGTTGAAAGTGCTGCTATGAACATTGGGGTACATGTGCTGTTATGCATCAGCACCTCTATATCCTTGGGTATATCCCTAGCGTGCAACTGCTGGGTCATAATGAGTTCTATTCTTAAATTTTTGATGAACCTCCACACTGTTTTCCAGAGTGACTGCACCAGTGTATATTCCCACTAACAATGAAGGAGGGTTCCCATTTCTCCACATCTGTACCAGCATCTACAGTCTCTTGATTTGTTCATTTTGGCCACTCTGAGAGCATGAGGTGGTATCTCAGTGTGGTTTTGATTTGTATTTCCCTGATGATGAGTGACGTTAAGCATTGTTTCATATGGTTGTTACTCATCTGGAGATCCACTTTGGAGAAATATCTGTTCATGTCTTCTGCCCATATCTTCACTGGATTATTTGTTTTTCGGGTGTGGAGTTTGGTGAGTTCCTTATAGTTTTTGGAAACTAGTCCTTTATCTGATAGGTAATTTGCAACTATCATTTCCCATTCCATTGGATGCCTACTAGTTTTACTGATTGTTTCCATTGCAGTACAGAAGATTTAATCTTGATGAGATCCCAATAGTTCATTTTTGCTCATGGTTCCCTTGCCTTTGGGGATGTGTCAGGCAGGAAATTGCTGTGGTTGAGATCAAGGAGGCTGTTTCCAGCTTTCTCCTCTAGGGTTTTGATGGTTTCCTGTCTCACATTCAAGTCCTTCATCTATTTTGTAAGAAAGTGGTCTAGTTTCACTCTTATACATGTTGCTGTCCATTTCTCCCAGCACCATCTGTTAAAAAGGCTTTATTTTTTCCATTAGATACTCTTTCCTGCTTTGCCAAAGGTTAATTGGCCATACATTTATGGAACCAATTTTGGGTTCTCTATTCCATACCATTGGTCTATGTGACTGTTTATGTGCCAGTACCATACTGTCTTGATGATTATCACTTTGTAATAGAGGCTAAAGCCTGGGATTATGATGTCTCCCATTTTGGTTTTCTTTTTCAATATTACTTTGACCATTCTAGGTTTGTTGTGGTTCCATACAAATTTTGGGATAGTTGTTCTAGCTTTCAGAAGAATACTGGTGCAATATTTATTTGGATTACATTGAATGTTTAGAGTGCTTTGGGTAATAATGACATTTTAACAAAGTTTATTCTTCTGTTCCATGAGAATGGAATGTTTTTCCATTTCTTTGTGTCTTCTTCAATTTCCTTCCTAAGTTTTCTATAGTTTTAATCGCATGAGTCTCTTACATCTTTAGTTAGGTTTATTCCTAGATATTTTATGGTTTTCATGCAACTGTGAATGAGATCAGTTTCTTGATTTCTCTTTCTGTTGCTTCATTATTGATGTCTATAAATTAAACCAATTTCTGTATGTTGATTTTGTGCCCTGCAACTTTGCTGAATACATGGATCAGTTCTATTAGGTTTCTGGTGGAGTCTGTTGGGTTTTCCATGTAGATAATCATGTCATCTGTGAAAAGTGAAAGTTTGACTTCACCTTTGCCAATTCTGATGCCTTTTATTTCCTCCTTTTGTCTGATTGCTGATGCTAAGACTTCCAGCACTATGTTAAAAAACTGGTGAGAATGGACATCTTTGTTGTGTTTTTGATATCAGGGGCAAAGCTCTCAGTTCTTCCCCATTGTGGATGATATGAGTGGTGGGCTTTTCATACATGGCTTTTATGATGTTTAATTAAGATCCTTACATCCTGACTTTCTTGAGGGTTTATATAAAGAAAAATGCTGTAGTTCATCAAATGATTTTTCTGCACCTATTGACAGGATCATGTGGTTTTTATCTTTTCTTTTGTTAATGTGCTGTGTCACATTGTTTGTTTTGTGAATATGGAACCAGCCCTGTAACTCAGGAATGAATCTCACTTGTTCATAGTGGATAATCCTCTTTCTATGCTGCTGAATTAAATTTGCTGGAATCTTGTTGAGGATTTTTGCATCCTTATTCATTGGGATATTGGCCTGTAGTTCTCTTTTTTTGCTGGGACTCTTTCTGCTTTGGAAATTAACATGATGCTGGCTTCGTAGAATGAGTCTAAAAGTTTTCTTTCCATTTTTTTTGAAGTATATTGAGAACAATGGAGATTAACTCTGATTTAATGTTTAGTAGAATTGCCCAGGGAAGACTTCTGGTCGAGGGCTCTTATTTGTTGGGGAATTTTTGATAACTGATTCAATTTCTTCACTAGTTTGGGTCAGGTCAGATTTTTAATTTCTTCCTGTTTGAATTTTGTTAGTGTATGTGTTTAGGAATTTGTCCATTTCTTCTAGGTTGTCCAGATTGTTAGCATATAATCTTTGATATTATTCCATAATAATTGCTTGTTATTTTGACGGATTGGTTGAAATAGATCCATTTTAATTCATCATTTTGCCTATTTGGGTTCACTCTCTTTTCATTTTGAGAAGCCTAGTGAGAGGTTTATCAATATTGTTTATTTTTTCAAAAAAACAACTCTTAGTTTCATTGATCTGTTCAACTGTTTTTTGGATTCTATATTGTTTATTTCTGCCCTGATCTTTATTATACATCTTCTGTTGTGTTTGGGGTGTTCTTGCTGTTCTGATTTTATTTTTTTAATTTTCTTTTATTTTTTAAATAGTTTATTGTCAAATTGGTTTCCATAGAAGACTCAGTGCTCTTCCCCACAAGTGCAATCCTCCATCACCACCACCTCTTTTCCCCCTCCCTTACCCTTCAACCCTCAGTTCGTTTTCAGTATTCAATAGTCTCTCAGGTTTTGCATCCCTCTCTCTACCCAACTCTCTTCCCCCTTCCCCTCCCCATGGTCCTCCATTAGGTTTCTTCTGTTCTCCTGTTAGACCTATGAGTGCAAACATATGGTATCTGTCCTTCTCTGCCTGACTTTTTTCACTTAGCATGACATCCTCGAGGTCCATCCACCTTGCTAAAAATAGCCAGATTTCATTCTTTCTCATTGCCATGTAATACTCCATGGTGTATGTGTATATATATATATATATATATATATATATATATATATATATATACAAACACCACTTCTTCTTGATCCATCAGGTGATAGACATCTAGGCTCTTTCTATGATTTGGCTATTGTTGACAGTGCTGCTATGAACACTGGGGTACCTGTGCCCCTGTGCATCAGCAAATCTGTATCGCTTGGGTAAATCCCTAGCAGTGCTATTGCTGGATCATAGGGGAGTTCTACTGATAGGTTTCTAAGGAACCTCCACACTGTTTTCCAGAGTGGCTGCAACCGTTTACATTCCCACCAACAGTGTAGGGGGGGTTGACCATTTCTCCACATCCTTGCCAGCATCTATAGTCTCTTGATTTGTTCATTTTAGTGACTGACCAATGTGAGCTGGTATGTCAGTGTGGTTTTGATTTGTATTTCCCTAAGATGAGTGATGCTGAGCAAGGTTTTATGTGCCTGTTGACCATCTAGATGACTTCTTTGGAGAAGTGTCTGTTTATGTACTCTGCCCATTTCTTCACTGGGTTATTTGTTTTTCAGGTGTGATGTTTGGTGTGTTCCTTGTATATTTTGGATACTAGCCCTTTATCCAATATGTCATTTGAAAGTATCTTTTCCCATTCAATCGGTTGCCTATTAGTTTTCTAGATATTTTCCTTTGCAGTACAGAAACTTTTTATCTTGATGAGGTCCCAATAGTTCATTTGTGCTTTCATTTCCCTTGTCTTTGGGGATGTGTCGAGTAGGAAATTGCTGCGGTTGAGGTCAAGGAGGCTGTTTCCTGCTTTCTCTTCTATGGTTTTGAAGGTTTCCTGTCTCACATTTAGGTCCTTCCGCCATTTTGAGTTTATTTTTGTGTATGGTGTAAGAACGTGGTCTAGTTCCATTCTTCTGCATGTTGCTGTCCCGTTCTCCCAGCACCAACTGCTGAAGAGGCAGTCTTTTTTCCATTGGATACTCTTTCCTGCTTTGTCAAAGATTAATTGGCCTTACATCTGTTGGACCAGTTCTGGGTTCTCTATTCTATTCCAATCCAATTGGTGCATGGGTCTGTTTTTGTGCCAATACCACACTGTTTTGATGATAACAGCTTTCTAGTCGAGATGCTAATGTCTGGGATTGTGATGCCTCCGTTTTAGTTTTCTTCTTCAATAGTACTTTGGCTATCGGAGTTTTTTGTGGTTCCATCTGAAACTGAGAACAGCTTGTTCTAGCTTTGAGAACATACCAGATGCAATTTTGATGGGGATTGCATTGAATGTGTAGATTGCTTTGGGTAGTAATGACATTTTCACAATGTTTATTCTTCCAATCCATCCATGAGCATCAATGTTTTTCCATTTCTTGGTGTCTTCTTCTATTTCGTTCATAAGTTTTCTATAGTTTTCATTATATAGGTCTATTACATCCTTGGTGAGGTTTACTCCTAGGTATTTTCTGGTTTTTCGTGCAATTGTGAATGGGATCAGTTTCTTAATTTCTCTTTCTGCTGCTTTATTATTGCTGTATAGGAATGCAATGGATTTCTGTACACTAATTTTGTACCCAGCAACTTTACTGAATTCATTGATCAGTTCGAGAAGGCTTCTGCTGGAGTTGATTGGGTTTTCCATGTATAGTGTCATGTCATCTACAAAAAGTGAAAGTTTGACTTCTTCTTTGCCAATTTTGATGCCTTTTGTTTCCTTTTGTTGTCTGATTGCTGATGCTAGGACTTCCAACACTATGTTAAACAACAATGGTGAGAGTGGACATCCCTGTCGTGTTCCTGATCTCAGGGGGAAAGCTCTCAGTTTTTCCCCATTGAGGATGATATTAGCTGTGGGCTTTTCATAAATTGCTATTATAATGTTTAGGTAAGTTTCTTCTATTCCGACTTTCTCAAGGGTTTTTATTAAGAAAGGGTGCTGTATTTTGTCAAATGCTTTTCCTGCATATATCGACAGGGTCATGTGATTTTCATCTTTTCTTTTGTTAATGAGGTGTATCACATTGATGGATTTGCATATATTGAACCAGCATTGTAACCCAGTGGTGAATCCCACTTGATCATGATGGATAATTTTTTTGTATGCTGTTGAATTCTATTTACTAGTATCTTGTTGAGTATTTTTGCATCTGTATTCATTAAGGATATTGGTCTGTAGTTCTCTTTTTTTTTGCTGGTGTCTGTCATGTTTGGATATCAAGATGATGCCGGCTTCATAGAATGAGTTTGGAAGTTTTCCTTCTATTTCTATTTTGTGGAATAGTTTGAGAAGAATGGGTATTAGCTCTGCTTTAAATGTCTGGTAGAATTCCCCTGGGAAGCCATCTGGCCCTGGGCTCATATTCATTGGGAGATTTTTGATAACGGATTCAATTTCTTCACTGTTTATGAGTCTATTCAGATTATCTATCTCTTCCCATTTGAATTTTGGTAGTGCCTGTGCATTTAGGAATTTGTCCATTTCTTCTAGATTGTCCAGTTTTTTGGAATATAATTTTTCATAGTAACCTCTGATTATTGCTTGTATTTCTAAGGGATTGGTTGTAATACATCCATTTTCATTCATAATTTTGTCTATCTGGGTGTACTCTCTGTTCTTTCTAAGGAGCCTGCCTAGACGTTTATCAACTTTGTTTACTTTTTCAAAGAACCAACTCTTGGTTTTCATTGATCTGCTCAACTGTTTTTTTTTTTTTGATTCTATATTGTTTATTTCTGACCTGATCTTTATTATTTCTTTTCTAATGCTGGGTTTGGAGTGCTCTTGCTTCTCCCCTTCTTATTCCTTTAGGTTCTCTGTTAGATTTTGAATTTTCTCTGTTTGTAATTTGTTTGAATCGGTCTGGATTGGAAATCCTTTCCTCTTAGGACTGCCTTTGCTGTGTCCCAGAGATTTTGGATTGTTGTATTTTCATTTTCATTTGTTTACATACATTTCTTAATCTCTTCTCCTATTGCCTGATTACCCGAATCATTCTTTAGTATGGTAGTTTTTAACCTCCATATTTTGGAGGTTTTCCAGACTTTTTCCTGTGGTTCACCTCAAGTTTCATAGCATTGTGATCTGAAAGTGTGCATGGTATGATCTCAATTCATTTATATTTAATGAGGGCTGCTCATTAATAATATACTTTTACTCATTTCTTTCATTAATGTGGTGTATCACACTGATTGATTTGCAAATATTGAACCAGCCTTGCATCTCTGGAATAAATCTAACTTGATCATGGTGAATAATTCTTTTAATGTGCTGTCAGATTCAATTTGCTAGTATCATGTTGAGAATTTTTGCATCCAGGATTATTAAGGATATTGCCTGGTAGTTCTTTTTAGTGGGGTCTTTGTCTGGTTTTGGAATCAAAGTAATGCTGGTTTCATAGATTGAGTTTGGAAGCTTTCCTTCCATTTCTATTTTTTAGAACAGTTTGAGAAAAATAGATATTAACTCTTCTTCAAATGTCTGATAGAATTCCCCTGGACTCTTGTTTGTTGAGTGATTTTTGATAACTGGTTCAATTCCTTTGCTGATTATGGGTCTGCTCAAATTTACTAATTATTCCTGTTTCATTTTTGGTAGTTTGTAGGTTTTTAGGAATTTGTCCATTTCTTCCAGATTGCCATGTTTGTTGGCATATAATTTTGATACTCTTCTTTTATGATTGTTGGTATATCTGTGTTATTAGATCTGATCTCTCTTCTTTCATTCGTGATTATACCTATTTGGGTCCTTTCTCTTCTTTTTGATAAGTCTGGCTAAGGGTTTAGCAATTTTGTTTATTGTGGAAAGAGCAAGCTCTTAGTTTCATTGATCTGATATACTGAGGTGTTTTTGTTTCTATATAATTTATTTCTGCTCTTGTCTTTATTTTTTCCCTTCTTCTGCAGGCTTCAGGCTTTCTTTGCTGTTACACTTCTTGCTCCTTTCAGTGTAAGGTTTGATTGCATATCTTGCTTCTTGAGATAGGCCTGAATTGCATAATGCTTTCCTCTTAGGGTTGCCTTTGTTGCATCCCAACACGTTTGGAATGTTGAGTTTTCATTTTCATTTGATTCCATATATTGTTTTATTCCTTCCTTAATTTCCTGGTTAACTCATTCATCCATTTTTTTTGTTGTTGTTGTTGTTATCGTGTGAACAACCCAAATGCCCATCAACCTTTATGGCTTTTTAATTTTTCAAAAATTATTTTTTAAAATTCAAGTTAGTTAACATACAGTGCAATGTTGGTTTCATAAGTAGAACCCAGGGAATTATCACTTACATATAAAACCCAGTGCATGGAGTGCCAGGGTGGCTGAGTCGGTTGAGCAACCAGCTTCAGCTCAGGTCATGATCTCACAGTTTTTGGGTTCGAGCCCTGCATCAGGCTCTGTGCTGACAGCTGAGAGCCTGAAGCCTGTCTTCAGATTCTGTGTCTCCATCTCTCTATGGCCCTTCCCTGCTCACACTGTCTCTCTCTTTCTCAAAAATAAATAAAACATTAAAAATTAAAATAAATAAATAAGTCAATTAATTAATTAATTGATTTAAAAAACCAGTGCTCATCCTGGCAAGTGCTATCTTTAGTGTCCGCCACCCATTTAGCCCATTCTCCACCCACCACCTCCCCTCTAGTAATCCTCAGTTTGTTCTCTGTATTTAATAGTCTCTTATAGTTTGTTTCCCTCTCCATTTATTTTTAATAGTTTATTTTGAAATTGGTTTCTATATAACACCCAGTGCTTCTTCCCACAAGACACCCAACCATGGCCATCACCTCCTTCCTTTCCTCCCCCTCCCCCTTCAGTCCATGGTTCGTTTTCAATATTCAATAGTCTCTCATGATTTCTGTCCTTCACTTTCCCCAGCTCTCTATCCCCCTTCCTCTCCCTATGGTCCTCAGTTAGGTTTCGCCTGTTAGACCTATGACTCAAACATATGGTATCTACCTTTCTCTGCCTGACTTATTTCACTTAACATGACACCCTCGAGATCCACCCACTTTGCTACAAATGGCCATATTTCATTCTTCCTCATTGCCATATAGTACTCCATTGTATATATATACATACCACATCTTCTTGATCCATTCATCAGGTGATGGACATTTAGGGTCTTTCCATGATTTGGCTATTGTTGACAGTGCCACTATGTACATTGCGGTACATGTGCTCCTATGCATCAGCACTTCTGTATCCCCTGGGTAAATCCCTAGCAGTGCTATTGCTGGGTCATAGTGGAGTTCTATCAATAGTTTTTTGAGGAGCCTCCACACTGTTTTCCAGAACAGCTGCACCATTTTACATTCCCATCAACAGTGTAGGAGGGTGCCCATTTATCCAAATCCTCCCCAGCATCTATAGTCTCTTGACTTGTTCATTTTAACGACTCTGACCAGTGTGAGGTTGTATCTCAGTGTGGTTTTGATTTGTATTTCCCATATGATGAGTGACACTGGGCATTGTTTCATGTGCCTATTGGCCATCTGGATGTCCTCTTTGAAGAAGTGTCTATCCAGGTCTTCTGCCCATTTCTTCACTGGATTATTCATCTTTCGTGTATGGAATTTAGTGAGTTCCTTGTAGATTTTGGATACTAGCCTTTTATCTGATATGCCATTTGCCACTATCATTTCCCATGCTGTCAGTTGCCTATTAATTTTTATTTATTGTTTCCTTTGCCTTGCAGAAGCTTTTTACCTTGATGAGGTCCCAGTAGTTCATTTTTTTTTCTTGATTCCCTTGCATCTGGGGATGTATCAAGGAGGAATTTGCTGCGATTGAGGTCTAGGAGGTTATTTCCTGCTTTCTCCTCTAGGGTTTTGATGATTTCCTGTCTCACATTCAGATTCTTTATCCATTTTGAGTTTATTTATACAACATCTCTTCTTAATAAAAACCCTCGAGAAAGTTGGGATAGAAGGATCTTACTTAAACATCATAAAGGCCATTTACGAAAAGCCCATAGCCAATGTTATCCTTAATGGGGAAAAACTGAGAGCTTTCCCCCTGAGATCAGGGACACGACAGGGATGTCCACTCTCACCACTGTTGTTTAACATAGTGTTGGAAGTCCTAGCATCAGCAATCAGACAACAAAAGGAAATAAAAGGCATCAGAATTGGCAAAGAAGAAGTCAAACCTTTCGTTTTCGCAAATGACATGATATGCTACATGGAAAACCCAATAGACACCAACAGAAGCCTTCTGGAACTCATCAACGAATTCAGTAAAGTTTCAGGGTACAATGTCAACGTACAGAAATCGGTTGCATTCTTATACACCAAAAATGAAGCAACGAAAAAGAGAAATCAATAAAGAGATCCCATTCACAATTGCACGAAAAACCACAAAATACCTAGGAATAAGCCTAACCAAAGATGTAAAAGACCTGTATGCTGAAAACTCTAGAAGACTTATGAAGGAAATTGAAGAAGACACAACAAAATGGAAAAACATTCCATGCTCATGGATTGGAAGATTAAACATTGTTCAGATGTCATTATTACCCAAAGCAATTTGCACATTTAATGCAATCCCCATCAAAGTTGCACCAGCATTCTTCTCAAAGCTAGAACAAAGTATCTTAAAATTCGTATGGAACCACAAAAAACCCCAAATACCCAAAGTAATATTGAAGAAGAAAATCAAAATGGGAGGCATCACAATACCAGACTTTAGCCTCTACTACGAAGCTGTCATCATCAAGACACAATAATATTGGCACAAAAACAGACACGTGGACCAATGGAATAGAATAGAGAGCCCAGAACTGAACCCACAAGTGTATGGTCAATTAATCTTTGACAAAACAGGAAAGAGTATCTAATGGAAAAAAGACAGCCTCTTCAACAGGTGGTGTTGGGAGAGCTGGACAGCAACATGTAGAAGAATGAAATTAGACCACTTTCTTACACCATTCTCAAAAATAAACTCATAATGGATGAAACACCTGAATATGAGACAGGAAACCATTAAAACCCTCGATGAGAAAGCAGGAAGCAGCCTCCTTGACCTCAATCGCAGCAATTTCCTACTCCACACATCCCCAAAGGCAAAGGAATCAGGAACAAAAATGAACTATTGGGACCTCATCAAGATAAAAACTTCTGTACTGCAAAGGAAAAGATTAAAAAAAAAACTAATAGGCCACCAACAGAATGGGAAAAGATGGTGTGGCAAATGGCATATCAGATAAAGGGTTCGTATCCAAAATCTACAAGGAACTCACTAAACTGCATACCCGAGAAACAAATAATCCAGTGAAGAAATGGGCAGAAGACCTGAACAGACACTTCTCCAAAAGAACATCCAGATGGCCAACAGGCACATGAGAAGATGCTCAGCATCACTCATCATCAGGGAAATACAAATCAAAACCACACTGAGATATCACCTCACCCCGGCCAGAGTGGCTAAATTGAACAAATCAAGAGACTATGGATGCCTGGGAGGATGTGGAGAAACGGGCACCTCCTACACTGTTGGTGGGAATGTAAACTGGTGCAGCTGCTCTGGAAAACAGTATGGACGATCCTCAAAAAACTATTGATAGAACTCCCCTATGACTCAGCAATAGCGCTGGTAGAGATTTACCCAAAGGATACAGAAATGCTGATGCATATTGTAGAAAGTTCATAGAGGCACTTTCTACAATAGCCAAACATGGAAAGAGCCTAAATGTTCATCACCTCATGAATGGATCAAGAAAATGTGATATATATTCACAATGGAATACTATATGGAATTGAGAAAGAATGAAATCTGGCCATTCGTAGCAGTGTGGATGGACCTTGAGGGTGTCATGCTAAGCGAAATAAGTCGGACAGTGTAGGACAGATACCATATGTTTGCACTCATAGGTCTAACAGGAGAAATCTAAAGGAGGTCCATAGGGAGGGGAAGCGTGATTGAGAGTTGGGGAGAGAGAGGGGCATGAATCATAATAGACTATTGAATAGTGAATATGAACTGAGGGCTGAAGGGGGCAGGGAAGGGGGGACGAGGTTGATGGTCATGGAGGGAGCACTTGTGGAGAGAGGGACTGGGTGGAATATGGAAACCAATTTGGCCATAAACTGTTTTTTTTTTAATTAAAAAAAAATAACTTTAAAAAAAGAATGTAGTGCAGAATTACCCAGGGAAGCCATCTGGCCCAGGGCTCTTATTCATTGGGAGATTTTTAATAACTGATTCGATTTCATCATTGGTTATGGGTTTGTTCAGATTTTCTATCTCTTCCCGTTTGAATTTTAGTAGTGCATGTGTGTTTAGGAATTTGTCTATTTCTTCTAGATTGTCCAGTTTGTTGGCATATAATGTTTCATAGTATTCCCTGATGATTTCTTGTTTTTCTGAGGGATTTGTTGTACTAAATGCATTCTTCATTCGTGCATTTTTCTATTTGGTGTTCTCTCTTTTCTTTCTGAGAAGCCTGGCTTGTGGTTTATCAATTTTGTTTATTTTTTCAAAAAACCAACTCTTGGTTTCATTGATCTCAACTTTTTTTTTTTTTTTTTGCATTCTATATTCTTTATTTTTCCCTGACCTTTATTATTTCTTTTCTTCTGCTTGGTTTGGCGTGCTCTTGCTGCTCCCCATCTAGTTCCTTTAGTTGCTCTTCTAGATTTTGAATTTGTGCTTTTTTAGTTTGTTGAAATAGGCCTCGATTTCAATATACCTTCCTCTTAGGACTACCTTTGCTGTGTCCCAGAGAGTTTGGATTGCTGTATTTTCTTTTTCATTTCTTTCCAAATATTTTTTTAATTTCTTCTCTAATTGTCTGATTGGGAAATCATTCGTTAGTAGGGTGGGTTTAACGTCCACATTTTTGGAGGTTTTCCAGACTTTTTCCTGTGGTTGATTTCAAGTTTCATATCATAGTGATCTGAAAGTGTGTATGGTATGATCTCAATTTGCTTGTATTTACGGAGTGCTGTTTTATGCCCCAGTATGTGATCTATCTTGGAGAATGTCCCATGCACACTCGAGAAGAAAGTGAATTCCCTAGCTTCAGGATGCAGATATATATATATACATATATATATATATATGTATATATGTATGTATGTATGTATATATGTATGTATATATATAAATTCCATATATATATATAAATTCCACATATATATATAAATTCCATATATATATATAAATTCCATATATATATATATATATATATATATATATATATATATATATATATATATATAAATTCCATTTGTTCCAAGTGCTGTTCAGGTCCATTTTTTTTTTCTTTAATGATTTTCTCTCTGGTTGATCTATCCTTTGCTGTAAGTGGAGTACTAAAATCCCCTGCAATTAGCAGATTTTTATCAATAAGTGTTTTTCTGTTTGTGATTAATTATTTTATGTATTTGGGTGCTCCCAAATTTGGTGTATAGATGTTTATAATTGTTAGCTCTTCCTTATGGAGAGACCCGGTACTTTTTATATAATGTCCTTCTTCGTCTTTTGTTACTGTCTTTCCTTTAAAGTCCAGTTTATGCTATATAAGTATGGCTACTCTGTTTTCTTTTGGCTTCCAGTTGCGTGATAGATATTTCTCCATTCCCTTAC
The DNA here is from genome assembly GCA_004023785.1 of Mungos mungo. Lineage (NCBI taxonomy): Eukaryota > Metazoa > Chordata > Mammalia > Carnivora > Herpestidae > Mungos > Mungos mungo. Next base: position 36,529 of record PISW01010710.1, read on the forward strand.
TTTCAATATGAAGGTGTCTTCAGATTTAAGATGAGTCTCTTGTAGACATCATATAGATGAATTTTGGTTTGTTATCCATTCTGCTACCCTGTGTTGTTTGATTGGATCATTCAGTCCATTTACATTCATTGTTATTATTGAAAAATGTGGGTTTAGATTCATTGTGTCCTCTGTAGGATTCATGTTTGGAGTGTATTTCTGGTACCTTGTATTCCTTGCAACATTTCCCTTATAGATTCCCTCTTAGGATTCCTTGTAGAGTTGGTTTGGTGGTGATGAATTCACTTAATTTTTGTTTATTTAGGAAAACCTTTATCTTTCCTTTTATTTTAAATGACATGCTCGTTGAATAAAGCATTCTTTGCTGCATGTTTTTTGTGTTCATCACTTTGAAGATTTCCCGCCCTTCCTTTCTGGCCTCCCAAGTTTTAGTGGATAGGTCTGTAACCACTCTGATAGATTTCCCTTTGTATGTTAGTGCCCTTTTATCCCTATCTGCTTTCAGAATTCTCTCTTTGTTTTTATATTTTGCCAGATTCACTATGATACGTCATGCCGAATTTCGATTCAAGGCACCTCTGTGTGGAGTTTTCTGTGCCTCTTGGATTTCAGTGTCTATTTCCTTCCCCAAATTGAGGACGTTCTTGGCTGTAATTTGATCGTGGAATTCTTCAGGTCCTTTTTCTTTTTCTTCTTCTTCAGGAACTCCTATGATATGGATATTATTCCATTTGATTGTATCACTCAGGTCTTGAATTCTCCTTTCTAGCTTCTGGATCAATTTCTCTCCTTTTTTCTCAGCTTCCTTGTTTGCTAAAACTGTGTCTTCTAATTCACGTTTTCTCCTCTTTGCCTCTTCAGTCCGTGCAGTGACCACCTCCATTTTATTATGCACCTCACTTATAGCATTTTAATCTTGGCACAGGTCTTTTGAAAGTCTCTAGTCTTTTTATCAATATCTTCTCTGATGCTTTTTTTAAAGCCCAGTAATTAATTTTTTGATAATTGTTCTAAATTCTCTTCCGTTATCTTGCTTATATCTCTTTTGAGCAGTTCTGTGGCTGTGATTTCTTCCTGAAATTTCATTAGATGAGAGTTCTTCCATTACATCATTTTGGGTAGCGTTCTGTCTCTTGTCAGTTTTTAAAGCTTGTTATGAGCTGTGCATCCATTAGTGTTGCTCTATTAACGGAGGCTCATTGACTATCCATGGCCTGTCATTTCAGGAAGTGTTGTTTTAATGCTGTCTCTTGGTTTCTCTTGTTGTGCCTTTGATTGTTTTTTCCCTACTCCGTGATATTTACGACTCTCCACCATGTGTATTTTGCCTTGTTTATGAGGCTACCCTGAAAAGGAAAAGAGACAGACAAACACACAGGGAACAAAAGCATGCAAATGCACAGACAAATCAAATAAACAAGAAATCCAAAAGGGGAAAGTAAAAAAGAAAGGAAAGGAAAGGAAAGGAAAAGAAAAGAATAAATGAAAGGGAATACAGAAACAACAAAATACAAAGGACAGTCTGAGAGCGTAAAACCAGTGGAAGGGAGAGATAAGAATGAGACAAGGGAAAATATCTGGATGGCAAGAATTGATGTAATCATGGTGGTGCATTAATGTTGGTCTTTCCTAGACTCCAGAGGGAAAAAGGAGAAAAGAAGGAGAAAAGAAAAGTGGGAGGGGGAAGAAATCAACTCTCCAGCAACAGTGGGCGTGGGTTGGTGTAGGTAGGTCAGGTCTCTGGTGTTGCTCTTAGAGGTCCTGCCTTTGTGGTTGCAGGGAGAAGAATGGTGACACCCGGAGCACTTCTTGGACCAAGCATTGCAAGCCTCTCTTTTGAGCCCGATATCCCTGTGCCCTGGCAGGCCAAGTTGTTTTTTTCCAAATTCCATCTGGTTTCCAAATCCCAGTCCATGCACTTTAATGTTACCACCGGAGATTAGAAGTATTCCCGCAGGCGGGTGGCTTTCTAGCTGGGATTGAGTAGGGGGACTGGGGAGCAGCTTTTTCCTGGCTCAGCCTGGAATTGGCACCCCGCTGATCCCAAGGAAAAATAAGCCAGCTAAGGAGAACAAATTTCTCTCCCCGCATCCAGCAGTTTTTTGTGGGATGATAGTATCTCTCTCTGTCCTGGGTCAAAGTTATTCTCTTCTCTAGAGACCACTGTATGAGCGTTTTCACTCTCTCTTTCTCTTCCCATTGGCTCTCCGAGGCTCTCTGCGGCTCTGCACCGCCACTTTTCTCCGCTATCCATGGCTCTGCACTGCAGCCTTGCAAGGCTTTCTGCTGCTCTGCATTGGGCTGGGGTTCCCTTCCCTCAGAGTCTCCAGACCTGGCCAGTTTTTATTTCCCCTGTTGGTACTCACTCAGGCACCTATGAGGCTGTCTTCTCTGTGGACTCTGTGTGTTTTCCTCCCATTTTTGCAGATCAGAATATTGTGGCTTCAGTCCTTCTCAGTCTGATACTTGTGGGCAGGCAGAGATTACAGAGCTCCCTACATCTCCAACATCTTTCCCCTCCTCCAGGAATCTTTATCTTTCTATTTTGCAATTTTCTCTATGTTATGTTGTGGCATTGACCTGTTTTTGTTAATTTTCAGGAGAGTTCTCTCAGCTTCTTGGACTTTAATGTCTGTTTACTTTCCCAGATTATGGAAGTTCTCAGCTACAATTTGTTCAAATAAACCTTCCCCTTTATCCTGCTCTTCTTCTGAGATTCCCATGATAATCATATTGTTTCCTTTTATGGAATCACTAAATTCTCTAAATCTCCTCTTGTGAAGTTTCCTATCTCTCTTCTTTTCAGCTCATTATTTTCCATAACTTTATTTTCTACATCACCAATTCTATCCTCTGCTTCTTCAATCATTGTATCACTGTATCCAGTCAGTTTTGCTTTCCAGCAAATTATAATAACATATGTTATTTCATCTTCACCATGTTTTAGGTCTTTGATCTCTGCAGCAAGACTTTCTCTGGTGTCTTCTGTGATTTTTTTCAGGCCCAGGTAGTAGACTTCAGTCTGTTGTTCTAAATTGTTCTATACACTTGTTCAGATATATCGTTTACATCTGTTTTGAGCATGTCCCTGGCAGTGATTACTTCTTGACTGTTCTTTTGTGGAGAATTTCTCCATCTTGTCATTTTGGGTAAGTTTTTGTCCTCTGCATGTTTTACAACTTTGTTATGTCATGCTAAGCGAAATAAGTCAGGCAGGGAAGGACAGATACCATATGTTGGCACTCATAGGTCTACCAGGAGAACAGGAGAAACCTAACAGAGGACCATAGGGAGGGGAAGGGGGAAAAAAAGTTGGGGACAGAGAGGGACGTGAAACATGAGAGACTATTGTGCACTGAAAACGAACTGAGGGCTGAAAGGGGAGGGAGAGGGAGGGAACGGGGTGATGGTAATGGAGGAGGGCACTTGTGGGGAAGAGCACTGGGTGTTATATGGAAATCAATTTGACAATAAACTATTAAAAAAATACTTTGTTATGTTTCCTACACCTGAGATTACTACTATATTAAATTGGGATCATGCACTGTATAGGGCCTGGCACATCAGGAAGTGTTTCTGATGTATGCTGTGTTCAGTATGCTGTTGTGTTTTTTCTGCTCTTTCCCCCTGGTCTTTCCTATGCAGTGCTACTGTTGCCTTGCAGTGAAGAGTGTTTGAACCTTTGACTAGGTGTTCTCTAATTTGTTAATATAAGCCTGGACAAAAGGGTAAAAAACCCTGATCCCAGAAGAAAAGAAAAGGAAGAAAATGAAATAAACGAAATAGATAATATAAGAACTATAAGGCTGATTCAAAAGAAAAAGAAAGGAAAAAAGGCAGAACAGAAAACCAAAGAAAGGGAAAAGTGAAAATGAAGCCTGATTCAAAAGAGGAAGAGAAAGTGCTGCTATGAACATTGGGGTGCTTGTGCCCCTAGGCGTCAGCATTTTTGTATCCTTTGGGTAAATCCCTAGCAGTGCTATTTCTGGGTCATAGGGGAGTTCTACTGATAGTTTTTTGAGTAACCTCCACACTGCTTTCCAGAGCAGCTGCACCAGTTTACATTCCCACCAACAGTGTAGGAGAGTGCCCATTTCTCCACATCCTCGCTGCATCTATAGTATCTTGATTTGCTCATTTTGGCCACTCAGACAGCTGTGAGGTGGTATCTCAGTGTGGTTTTGATGTGTCTATCACTGATAATGAGTGACACTGAGCATCATTTCATGTGCCTTTTGGCCATATGGATGTCCTTCCTGAAGAAGTGTCTATTAATGGCTTCTGCCCATTTCTTCACTAGATTATTCGTTTTTCGGGTGTGGAGTTTGCTGAGTTCCTTGCAGATTTTGGATACTAGCCCTTTATCTGATATGCCATTTGCTAATATCTTTTCCCATTCTGCCAGTTGCTCATTAGCTTCCTTGATTGTTTTCTTTGCAGTACAGAAGTTTTAATAGTTCATTTTTTATTCTTGATTACCTTGTCTTTGGTGATGTGTCCAGTAAGGAATTGCTGCGATGGGGGTCAAGAAAGCTATTTTCTGGCTTCTCTTCTACTGTTTTGATGTTTTTCTATCTCACATTCAGGTCCGTCAGCCATTTTGAGTTTATTTTTGTGTGTGGTGTATGAAAGTGGTCTAGTTTCATTCTTCTGCATGTTGGTGTCCAGCTCTTCCAGAACCACTGGTTAAAGAGGCTGTTTTTTTTTCCATTGGATACTTTCCTGCTTTGTCAAAGACTAATTGTCCATGCACTTGTGAGTCAAGTTCTGGGGTCTCCATTATATTCCATTGATCTATGTGTCTGTTTTTGTGCCAATACCATACTATCTTGATGATTACAGCTTTGTAGTAGAGGCTAAAGTCTGGGATTGAGATGCCTCCCATTTTGGTCTCCTTCTCCAATATTATTTTGTCTATTCAGGGTTTTTTGTGGTTCCATACGAATTCTAGGATAGTTTGTTCTAGCATTGAGAAGAACACTGGCGATTGCATTGAATGTGTAGATTGCTTTGGTAATAATGCCATTTTAACAATGTTTACTCTTCCAATCCATGAGCATGGAATGGTTTTCCATTTCTTTGTTTCTTCTTCAATTTCTTGCATAAACATTCTATAGTTTTCATCCTACAGGTCTTTTAAATCATTGGTTAGGTTTATTCATAGGTATTTTATGGGTTATCATGCAATTTTGAATGGGATCATTTTCTTGATTTCTCTTTCTGTTGCTTCATTATTGGTGTATAAAAATGCAACCGATTTCTGTACATTAATTTTGTACCTTGTGACTTACTGAATTCATGGATCACTTGTAAAAGCTTTCTGGTGGAGTCATTCAGGTTTTCCATGTAGGCTATCATGTCATCTGGGAAAAGTGAAAGTTTGACTTCTTGTTTGCTGATTCTGATGCCTTTTATTTCCTTCTGTTGTCTGATTGCTGATACTAGGAATTCCAGCACTATGTGAAACAAGGGTGGTGAAGGTGGACATCCCTGTCGTGTTCCTGAAGTCAGGGGGAAACTCTCAGTTTTTCCCCATTGAGGATGATAATAGCTGTGGGCTTTTCATTAATTGCTTTTATAACGTTTAATTAAGTTATTCTGTCCCAACTTTCTCTACAGTTTTTATTGAGAAAGGATGTTGTATTTTGTGTGGGAAGCAGCAGCAAGGAGCCAGTAAGAAGAGTGTGATCTAGCAAAGCTCTCGTGCCCTTACAACCCTTGCGGCTGGCCCATTTCCTTAGAGGTTAAACTGCTTCAGCAGCGAGGAGCCAGTAAGGAGAGTGTGATCGAGCAAAGCTCTCGTGCCCTTACGACCCTTGCAGCTGATCCAGTTACTCAGAGGTTAATTCACTTGAGTTAAGATGTTATTGCACCAATGTCCTTCAAGCTTCTGGAGTTAAGATATTATTGCACAAATGTCCTTCACGCTTTGGCACTTTTATAATAACAATAAGAAGAGGGTGTGAAGTTCCCAGGAAAATGTTGTAACAATAAGTGTGGGAACAGAAAAAGTTTTGTCTAGAAAAAACCCCTCTCTTAGCTGTGGCTGTTTGTATAAAATTACTTGCATGTGAGAAATAAAGCGGCAATATGGGCACCGCTCCTGTTGTCCCTCCTGTTCCCATCCTTTGATTCTCTCTTCTTTTCCTCATTCCCTTGCCCTCGTGTCCCTGCTTCTGTGCGCCTGCGCGTGCACTACAATTTTGTAAAATGCTTTTTCTGCATCTATTGACAGAATTATATGGGGTTTTTTTTTCGTTTATTAATGTGATATATCACATTGAGGGATTTGTGAATATTGATCCAGCCCTGTAACCCAGGAATGAATCCCACTTGATCATGATGGATAATTCTTTTCATGCACTGTTGAATTCGATTTGCTAGTATCTTGTTGAGTATTTTTGCATCTGTATTCATTAAGGATATTGGCCTGTAGTTCTCTTTTTTTGTTGGGTCTTTCTTGAGTTTGGGAATCAAAGTGATATGTGTTTCGTAGAATGAGTCCAGAAGTCTTCCTTCCATTTCTGTTTTTTTGGAATAACTTGAGAAGAATGGGTGTTCACTCTGCTTTAATTGTCTGGTAGAATTCCCGTGGGAAGCCATCCAGCCCTGGGCTTTTATTCATTGGGAGATTCTTGATAACGGATTCGATTTAATCACTGGTTATGGGTCTGTTCAGTTTTTCTATCACTTCCTGTTTGAATTTTGGTAGTGCATGTGTGCTTAGGAATTTGTCCATTTCTTCTAGGTTGTCCACTTTGTTGGCATATAATTTTTCATAGTAATCCCTGATGATTGCTTGTATTTCTGAAGATCAGTAGTGATAATTCCATTTTCATTCACGATTTTGTCTATTTGGTATTCTCCCTTTTCCTTCTAAGGAGCCTGGTTAGAGGCTTATCAGTTTTTGTTTATTGTTTCAAAAAATCAACTCTTGGTTTCATTGATCTGTTCAACTGTTTTTTTTTTATTCTATACTGTTTATTTCTTCCCTGAACTTCTTATTTCTCTTCTTTTGCTGAGATAGAGGTGCTCATGCTGCTGCCTTTCTAGATTCCTTAGGTGTTCTGTTAGATTCTGAATTGTGCTTTTTCTAGTGTGTTGAACTAAACCTGGATTCAAAAAATTTCCTCTTAGGCCTGCCTTTGTTGTGTCCCAGAGAGTTTGGTTTGTTGTATTTTTGTTTACATTGGTTACCATATATTTTTTAATTTTTTCTCTAATTTACTGATTAGTCCAATCATTTCTGGGTAGGGTGGTTTTTTTTTAAGAAGTGTATTGTCAAATTAGTTTCCATACAACACCCAGTGCTCTTCCCCACAAGTGCCCTCCTCCATGACCACTATCTCCCTTCCCCCTCCCCCTCCCCTGTCAACCCTTGGTTGGTTTTCAGTATTTAATAGTCTCTCAAGTTTTGCGTCCTTCTCTTTCCCCAACTCTCTTTCCCCCTTCCCCTCCCCATGGTCCTCCATTAGGTTTCTCCTGTTGTCCTGTTAGACCTATGAGTGCAAACATATGGTATCTGTGCTTCTCTGCCTGACTTATTTCGCTTAGCATGACACCCTCGAGGTCCATCCACTTTCCTTACAAATGGCCATATTTCATTCTTTCTCATTGCCATGTAATACTCCATTGTGTATATATATATATATATATATATATATATATATATATATATATACCATATCTTCTTGATACATTCATCAGGTGATGGACATTTAGGCTCTTTCCATGTTGGCTATTGTTGACAGTGCTGCTATGAACATCGGGGTACATGTGCTCCTATGCATCAGCACTTCTATATCCCTTGTGTAAATCCCTATCAGTGCTATTGCTGGGTCATAAGGGAGTTCTATGGATACTTTTTTGAGGAATCTCCACACTGTTTGCAGAGCGGCTGCACCAGTTTACATTCCCACCAACAGAGCAGGAGGGTGCCCGTCTCTCCACACCCTTGCCAACATCTATAGTCTCTTGATTTGTTCATTTTAGCCACACTGATTGGTGTGAGGTGGTATCTCAGTGTGGTTTTGATTTGTGTTTCCCTGATGATGAGTGATGTTGAGCATCACTTCATGTGCCTGTAGGCCATCTGGATGTCCTCTTTGGAGAAGTGTCTATTTATGTCTTCTGCCCATTTCTTCACTGGGTTATTTGTTTTTTGGGTGTGGAGTTTGGTGAGTTCCTTGTAGATTTTGGATACTAACCGTTTATCTGATATGTCATTTGCAACTCTCTTTTCCCATTCTGTCGGTTGCCTATTAGTTTTCTTGATTGTTTCCTTTGCAGTGCAGAAGCTTTTTATCTTGACGAGGCCCCAATATTCCTTTTTGTTTTTATTTCCCTTGCTTTTGGGGATGTGTGGAGTAGGAAATTGCTGCGGTTGAGGTCAAGGAGGCTGTTTTCTACTTTCTCCTCGAGGATTTTGATGGTTTCCTGTCTCACATTCAGGTCCTTCAGCCATTGTGAGTTTACTTTTGTGTATGGTGTAAGAAAGTGGTCTAGTTTCATTCTTCTGCATGTTGCTGTCCAGTTCTCCCAGCACCACCTACTAAAGAAGCAGGGTTTTTTTTTCCATCAGGTACTCTTTCCTGCTTTGTCAAAAATTAATTGGCTGTACATTTGTGGGCCCATTTCTGGGTTCTCTATTCTATTCCATTGGTCTATGTGTCTGTTTTTGTGCCAAGACCATACTGTCTTGATGATGACAGCTTTGTAGTAGAGGCTCAAGCCTGGGGTTGTGATGCCTCCCGTTTTGGTTTTCTTCTTCAATATGACACCACATTTCTAAACTCTGAAGTTTTAAAAGTCAGCAGTGTTGGCTGTGATAGCCTGGAGGCCACTGAGCTGCTCCTCGAGAGAAGGCAGGCAAACAACCTGGAGACAGCATGAAAACAGCTATTTGAACAATGCCTGGGACACACAGAAGGGAGATTATTTGCTTATTTGCTCTTCTGGGAGTGATTCCTGACAGCAGCAAGCACAGAGACCCCCATCAGGGACAAAGAAGTTGTCTGGCGCTATTTGCCTCCCCTAGCCATCAGCATACGCCCAGAGCAGCATGCAATACTGGCTGCCTAACCTGCTTACACCAAGTCCCACCCCCTTGCACTCAGCTGTTACTGCTCTTCTAGGGCAATAGTGCTTCAGTCCCAGATGACAGGCCTCTTCCCAAGAAGACAAGTAGAAAATCCCAATACACCATGTCTCCTGACCAGAGAGTACAACAATGATTCAGTTCTAGTGGAAGTAGCATCAGGTCTCATTTAACCAGCAGACCAGAGTACACCTAATTAAAACTGCCCATACTGTGGCCAAGGTTCAAATACTGTTCACTGCAGGCAAGGAGAGCCCCTGCAGATGACTGGCCTGAAGGATAGAGCAGCCAAAACACTGCGGCAAAGTGCATGTGGCACACACCAGGGATACTTCCTGAAGCACCAGGCCCTGGTCAGAATCTGACCTCTTCTTCATGAAGACTTTATCTCAGGAGCAGGAATCAATGGGTTTTCCTAACAAACAGAAGAAGATCGAGCCTTAGAGCCTTAGGAAAAATGCCAGAATAGAGGATATCATCCCAAATGGAATAAGAAAATGTCACAGCCAGAGACTTAATCAAAACAGACTGACTGATGGAGAATTTAAAGCAAAAGCACAAGAATATTCGCTGGGCTTGAGAAAAAAGTGGAAGATTTCAAAGATGCCCATATGGAAGAGATAAAAAATTTAAAAACAGTCAGAAATTTAAAATGCAGTAACTGAGATTCAAAACAAACTGGATGTAATGAACACAAATATAGAAGAAGAAAAGAAACAATTAAGTGATATAGAAGAAAAATAATATAAAATAATGAAGCTGAACAGAAGAGAGAAGGAAGTATTATGAATCACAAGCATAGAGAGGAAACTCAGTGACTACATCAAGCATAATCACATTCATATCATAGGAGACAGAAGAAGAAAAGAGAAAATGGGCAGACAATTTATTTCAGAAAATAATAGCTGAAAATTTCCCTAGTCAGAGAAAGGATACAGACATCCAAATTGAAGAGACAAAAAGAACTCCTGACAAAATTAACAAAAGCAGACTAACACCAATACATAGTGTAATTACATTAGTAAATATGGTAATAAAGAAAAATATCAAGGCACACCATGGAATGGGAGAAGTTATTGGAGAATTATATATCTAACAGAGCGCTAGTATCCACAATATATAAAAAAAAACTCACAGAACTCAACCCCAAAGCAACATATAATACATTTAAAATGTGAGCATGGGGCGCCTGGGTGGCTCAGTCAATTGAGCATCCAACTTTGGCTCAGGTCATGATCTCGCAGTCTGTGAGTTTAAGCCCCGCATTGGGCTCTGTGCTGACAGCTCAGAGCCTGGAGCCTGATTCTGATTCTGTGTCTCTTTCCCTCTCTGCCCCTCCTCTGCTCATACTCGGTCTTTCTCCCCAAAATAAATAAACATTTTGTCATGCTAAGCGAAATAAGTCAGGCAGAGAAGGATAGATACCATATGTTTGCATTCATAGGTCTAACAGGACAGACCTGGCAGGGGACCATGGGGAGAGGAAGGGGGAAAGAGAGTGGGGATGAGTGAGGGACACAGATCAAGGGAGACTACTGAATACTGGAGACGAACCATGGATTGAGGGGGGAGGGGG